>OMLP01033164.1:0-12167 GCA_900302685.1 Spondyliosoma cantharus | reverse complement strand
CAAGTATTGTCAAACAGAGTTAGGAGCTCCCCAGCACTGAGATCACCGTCATCCATGGTGTACAGGGGAGAGCCTTTAAAAGCAGCGCAAAACTGGGGGGCAGTTAAAGGGTTAAAAGTGCGCACCCGGCGAGTGGGGGCACAGGTGGACACCTCCGAACCGGGGACGGTAACAGTGAATAAAACAGGCAGATGATCCGAAATACAGGTGTCACAAATTTCACTGATGCCGACACATAAACCAGAAGACAGCACAAGGTCCAATGTGTGTCCTTTCTCATGCGTCGGGCCAGTGACAGACTGCGTGAGGTTAAAAGAGTCCAAGAGATTGAGAAAGTCTCTGACCAGCGGCCTGGACTCACAGCACACATGTATATTAAAATCTCCGACAATTAAAAGGTGATCGTATTTCAGAACAATCCCTGCCACAAAGTCTGCAAAGTCCTGGATAAAATCTTTATTAAATTTAGGAGGACGGTAAACCACCGCACACAGGACAGGTAGAGGAAAGCATGTCTCAAACAGCTGCATCTCAAAGCTAGAACAGCTGTCAGACGGGAGCTCCCGACAGTGAAAAGTGGATTTAAAAACAGAAGCTAGTCCCCCACCTTTACCTGAGGACCGAGGGGAGCTGAGAAAGTCACACTGGGGAGGAAGAAGCTCCGAGAAGGGTAACAACTCACCGGCTCGGAGCCAGGTTTCAGTCAGAAACATAAAATCCAACTCACGGGAAGTGAAGAAGTCATTTAGGAGAAAAGTCTTGTTTGCTAGCGATCTAGCATTGAACAGGGCCAGACGAAGAGTGCGGTCCTCACAGGCCGAGGGGGCAGCCCTGACAAGTGGGCGAAGGTTTGAAGACTCCACGCCACGTCTGTGAACCCGAATCCGCTCGGGAGGAGAAGGCACCGCTGACAGGTCGGGAACGAAGGCATCCAGCGCGACTGGGACAACAGGACGGAGCCATCGGCATCTCATCTCCAGCGGCCACCATGACACAGGGAAACGGCATCTCACAGGATACGTCACACAGGTGGAGGCCAGGTAAGCCCTCACTCTCACCCGCACACCGCCGCGTTTTCCCCGACGCTTGAAGCGTTTTTTGCGGGGAACTGCCGCAGGTGGACGGCGGAGGTAAGCCGGTATGTCTGACAGGAATGGAAAGTTTGACATACGATCCTCCAAGTTCTGACATGATGACTGATTGGAAACTCGGATATTAAAAAGTGTTTGACGATCATATACGAGTATGGCAGAGACATCCTGGCAGCACATACAGAAAAGTAAAAAGACAGCAAACAGCAAACTAGACAGAGCTGACAGACGGCGTGCCTTACACATCGGCGCCATCTTCGACTGCATGCTTCCAAGCCAGTCTTGAGTTTTCTCATGAGTATGAACTGACTGAGGATGCGGTTGACAGTTTGCATTCGGTCATGGAGACACTGCGTGCTTCCTTGCTACGCTATAAATCATTCAGGACAGTCTGGTGGAGCTCTAAAAGGCACAATATTGCTTTTCTCAACAATCATGGGTCACTAGCTGACGTCTCGAGTCCAAGAAGAGTTGTTTATCCTCATTTTAGCAACTCAAGTCCAGCTCTCAAATCTACAGCCCTCAACACACACACATGCTTTCTTGCTTCAGGAGTGAATGAAGCCCGAGCAGCTCTGAGGTTTGTCTCCGACAGCGTCTAACACTTTACGTCCCCTCCTGAGCGTTTCCAGGACACCCAGAACTAATGCGCCGTTCTCACCTCGTCGTAATCCTCTCCGAAACCGACCGGTCTGGAAATTACATCCGAGATTTCCTGAGCCACTTCCTGTTGTTCTGTGATTTCTGCCATCAGATCGTCGACTTTGTCTATGTCCCTGTAAAACACAGGAGGCCACAGAGAGGGAGAGACGACATGAACACGTGTGCACACGTACAAACATGTCTCAGTGTGCGAGCCAATGATGGACCGTGTGCTGGGACGCCAACAAAAGGGACACAAAACAATTCCTCAGCATCTCTTACATGTTCTCGTGCGCAGCCTTCATTGCCTTTGCAGCGTAGCCCATGTTCTTGAGCACTTCGGTGTTGGTGTTGGCGTTCTCGAGCGCCTCCCTCTGGAACTCGATGGTGGACAACGTACCGTCGATCTGAGCCAGCTGCTTCTCGTAGCGCTTTTTCCTCTTCAAGGCCTGCAGAGCCGCTGCACAGACGGAGAAACGGCGAAAAGGGTTAGTCAGTCATGCAGACGGCTCATATATATATAATGAAGCGGCTTCACACTCTCAGTCTGGTTTTAAATCTGTGCTAATGGAATGAGACAATTCTGCAGCACGTAACAGACAGATTCTTTCTGCTCGGAGACGCAGGGCTCCTGAAACAATTCAAGCGAACGTGGGAACTGTGACGGAGACACAACAGGCTGCGGCACAACCAGAACATCGAGCCACGGTCAGCGGACCTTTGGTATTTTGTGATCATGAGGCAGAAACAGCTTCTATTGTGTGAGTGCAGGAGGGGCGGAGGAGGAGGAGGAGGAGGAGGAGGAGATGAGCTGAACTGTTTGCATGCTGAGTTACAGTGTTTGTCCTGATGGAGCAGGACTCTCTTAATCTGATAAAATCCCGTCTGAGCCCAAATCTCTGCCCGCAGACACAGAACGCTTCAGGTGTGTCCAATCACCATTATTCTGTCTTGAACCGTAAACTGCATCTCATCCAGCTCACGGAGGTCTGGTACCATCAGAACCAGATGGAGTAATAAAACAGGCGACACCTCGTTCTCCTCCATCGTGTTGCTTTTATCGACTATTTTGATAATGGATTAATTGTTGAAGCCGCATATGAAGCAAAAATCAAATTCTCTCGCGAGAGGCTTTTGGATTTGATGGTTGTTAATTGAATATATTTTGACTTTAGACTGTTGGTCGGACAAAACGAGCTTTAAAGTCGTCAACTTCGTCCTTTTCACAACATGCTGATATAATAACAGACATGCGACTCAGTTTTTCTTTCTGCCAAGTCTTAAATTACGTCCCAAACATCACAACAGTCTCACCTGCACTTCTCAACCTTTACAATGAAAAATATTATGCATTTTTATTATAACTGATAATCAGTGAAATAAGTGTAATCAAACAAAAACAAATATGTTTTATTAAAGCTCATTTATTTATAAATCATCCCATCAAATGTTTCATGGATTGATCAAGAAAATAATTGACAGATTAACCGACGATGACAAAATGTGTATTTTGTTGCAGCCTTGTGTGGAATATTTTTTTTTATTATTTTAGCGTATTAAAGATTCAAACACACACTTTTTTCATTACTGATGAGTCTGCATTTTTTCAGTCAATTAAACGATTCATTCCACAAAATAGCAACAAAAAAAAAGGGCCATTACAACTTTTAGTAGCGTGAGAAACGTCTTTACACCGACTGTCTAAAATCCAAAGTTATTCATTAACATTAATAAAAGATTTAAAAAGCCACAAATCCTCAAATGTTAAGATGGAACGAGTCATTTTGCTTCTGAAACACTGATTTAACTCTCAACATTGTTGCCAAACTAAAGAAACAATTAATGAATTCATCGATTATTTAAATGACAGAATGTCAGTGTTGATTTGTCAATTAAATAATAAATTAATTCACTATTTATTTCTTTTATATTCTGCCTGCAGCACTTCAGCATGTGTCTGTGATCTGTGCCAAGTAGGTTTTGGCGTTTATCTTTAATGATCTCAGCCAGAAGACGAGGAATTCCCCTCAAGTGCTGAGACGGGAAACCACCTCCACGTTGGAGCCGATGACTCGCGGCTGCTGAGTCACGCGTCACGAGGCAGAGCGGTGATGAGGTCATACGTGTGAGAGCCGGCGTGTTCCTGCATCACAGCTTCACTTCAGACACAAGATTACAAGACGAGATACGAGTTATATTAGGTTTAGCTCTTAAAAAGGATCAAAGTTAAAGGGTAGTTGAGATTAGGATTTGGGTGTAGTTGTGAAATACTCTCTGCATGCTGACGCCCTCTTCAGCAGCAACAGGTAACTGCATCACCTGACGACGACAGCAAAGACGACGTAGGTCAGTGGAAAGTTCAGCGGAAGGCGGAGTCCGCTGTTCACCGACACTTTGAAACAGTTCATGTTTCATCTTTTCAAATGGATCTTTAAATAAAACGTCCAACAGACACACAGCCAGAAGCAACAATCACACAGATGTACACTTGATTAAAACAGATTTTAGAAAGTCATCTTTAAATTCCTTAAACTGAAAAACACAACCGAGTTTCCTGTTAACACGGATGTCATGAAATGTGATCTCTGCGCCTCAAATATTGATTCAGGGCACGATAAACGCTAAATGGACGTTATTTATATAACTCTTTTCTCGTCTTATCGACCCGTCAAAGTGCTTCGCAACGCGAGTCAGGATTCACCTGTTCACACACACATTCACACACACAGGTGGCAGAGGCGACTATACAAGATGCCACCTGCTCATCGGGAGCAATAATCGTTCATGTGCACACTCACACCGAGGGATTAGCCACCGGCAGCAGTTGGGCTTCAGTATCTTGCCCGTGGACACTTGACTGCACGGGACAATAAAAGATTTGATCCTTTTTTATTTGAAAAAGTCGTCTAGCTCACTGACATTCAGCCCTATAAAAGGTTTGTTTGAATTGCCAGGGGTTGTTACCACAGCTGAAGAGGTGGACTGCACATTGTGTCCCCAACAAAAACAAACACTATGGATTCAAAACTAGACAAACGACAGGGAGATGAGGGGAAACCTCAGGACTCATCGCAGCCGTGTTTGTGTTACCGAAACAAGTATTTCAATCCAAAATACGATCTTCTCCGAACGCTGACCGAGTGTTTTCTGTGCCTAAACCAGTTCAGATGAAACTGAAAAAAAAAAATGTTGCAGAATAAAGAAAAGTTTCAACAGGATTGAGTTGTTGAGGTAATTACAATATGATGCTTTGAAAACATTACTGGGTTTATTTCCCTCTCCGACACACACACACACACACACACACACACACACTCTACTGTATGTGGTCGGTCTGGTCCACCAGGAGCCAGACGGCAGCTGACAGTTCCAGTCTCATCTGATTATGTGAGTGCCCGGCCCTATTCCTGGACAGATAACATCGTTACCCAACATCACACAAATCGTGATCAGATTATCTGAGCTGCACAGCTGCATTCAGACCTCCGCCTCTAATTTCACTAATGTGACCGTGTGTTTCTTCCTGTTGTCCGACTCGCTCCTCCCGACCACGTGACAGCTTCAGTGGCGTTTTACCATTAAATGTATGTATTAATTAGCTAATTCTGGTATCATTTCAACGAGAGAAAGTGGCTTTTTAAGGATGTGAAACATTTAGGACGACGCTGCTGATGTCAGGGCTGAAACTAGCCATTATTAGATCCGCCGAGGAGGTTCTGTTTTCACCCGTTAGTTTGTGGGTTGGATTGGTTGTCAGCAGGATTTGAACAGAACAGATTTCCACAAAGCTTAGAAGGAGAATGCATCTCAGCCCAGAACAGACTTCATTAAATTGTCGGGTGGATGCAGGAACTTTCTAACATTATCAGATGTGTTTTTAGACATTTTCATAAATTATTTACATGATGGAAACCAGTCGTGTCTACGTGGCTCTATAAGTGCGTACAGAAGGGAAGTGTTGGGCCTCGGTGGAGGTATGCACTCTATCAATCTGCTGATTATTGCCACTGTTAATTAACTGTCAAAGAAATTGTGAAAAATACTAAATCACAACATCCCAAACTCTTCATTTATTTTCATAAATGACAAAGAAAAGCAGCACATCCTCACATTTAAGAAGCTGGACCCAGAAAATCTTTTACAGTTTTGTAAAGCACTGACTAATGTTGCAGCTCCAGCTGACGTACTGTATTAATTGCCGTTACATTGGCATTTTCTTTCCATGAGGTCATTCTTCATTCATTTTCTGATCTACAGCTTGGAGGACAAACCCAAGTGGAAAATGCTCAACAATGCCAAAGAGCCTCATTAAACATACCTGACGAGAAGGCGGTGAAGCGTGGCAGTGAAAAAAGTGGAAACACCAACCTAGAGCAATCATGCAGAGGATGTTATCGTGGAGGGTTTGTTGAGAGGAATTTATGGATTGTGTTTAGCGCCGGAGTGAGGCCGAGTAACTATGTTGAAAATCAGGTTTCAAGGTTGGAAGCTCGTATGCTGTGTAATTCCACGAAGGGACTTTTAAAAAACAGTTCCAAAGGAGCTGACAGCGCTCGTGGTCTCAGCGTTAGTGTTGCGTCTTTCTCCTCAAGAGGATTTGAGGTTGCATCACAGATCTCTCAGCAACCACAGCTGGCACTCCGGCTCTGTGTAATTAGGGATGTTGCTACTATCTTCATAGTTCCTCGCCTCAACTACTGTGACAAAAATATTGCAGCAAATGGTCACAATGTTTTTATAACGCTCCTGAAAACACTACAATTAGAGCGCGACGGTACCGAAATTACACCATGTTTGTCCTGGAGTTCATCCAACCCAACAAACATTGAACCTCATGAAGACTTTGTTTTAAAGTGTAGAAGCAAGGACTTAAAATATACACAACACTGTAACCGTCTTCTACGTTTAACATTAAAACGTCGTCACTTTAATATTTCACAAGCATTCAGCTGGTGGCCGGTGCTAAGAGCAGTCTGTGGCAGAGTTACTGTATCCTGTGCTCTCTCAAGCCACAAACACTGCCAGCACTGAGCAAATCCAACAAACCACCACACCTCCACCACTGTGAAAGCTCGGACAAACAACATGATGTGCGTATAGTCTTTTGGCCTCCTTCATGTAAAATACCATCCGATTGTTATTCACGTTGGCATGGCAAGCCATGTCCGCTGTAGCTAAAGCTCGACACGCCGTTGGCAGATCCTCCTGTTGTTGCTCTGCCTCTGTTTGAGCAGTAAAACGGCACTCCCATGACACTAATCAAGACGAGACTCCTGAGGAGGACGGGAGCGCCGTGCTGCGTTCACAGGCCTCCAGAAACCTGGATTGTCATGGTGACATTACATATTGGCACACCTCAATGTGTAATTTACTAATAATCTCTAACAACCGGCAAAGTAACTGAGAGAGTAAATAGACAAAATGTACCGAGTAACATTTTCAAATCAGTGCAAACTCGTACGACAAGGAAGATAGACTCTTTCTGACGGAAGGTTATCAGGACAGTCAGCCACCTTGAGCTCTCGTCGCTTCTCCAAAGACAGAAGTGAAACAGGAGACGCGTCAGCTCAGTTAACCTGAACAAACTGTGAGCAAATCAACTAATAAGCAGCTGTAGCCCCTGTTGTGTGCTTCATACAGGACCATAAAGTAACTGCAACCTTAAAATCAAGGAAGGAAATGTCTCAGTGTCAGCTTCCTTGTTTGGATTGAAGTCGCCATGAAGAAACTTGGGGGAAAATATTGTATGAATCACACGGCAGACCAAATGTTTAAAAGAGCTTTTGAGGACTCTGGAAATACTTTTCACACAGCTGTAGGTGTGGCTAACCAAGTTTATAGATTTAAAATTGAACAAACTAATGATTAATTTAATATAATTGTATGAGTCATAATCAGTCATAATGTGAGAGTGGCGTCAAGCACCTGCAGTCAGCAGGAGCAGCTGTGGTGTTGATACAACCCAGAGGAACTATTACATAATCAACTTAACCGGAAACAAATCCACAAAAACTGTTCATTAGCGTGATGTTCTTACTTTAAACGTTGTTCAAGCTATTCTTTGTTGTTTAACATGTTTAATTGTGTCTGATTTTGTCACAAAGTCAGTGAACGTGCCACAGTTTTAACAGTTTACAGATTTATTTTTAGTTAAATGTTAAGTGTAGCTAAAACTTAAATTTACTGACTGGTAGTTTGGTAACTTTGCTGTCAGGTTGTGTCGTCACAAACACCGGTGGCTGCCGTTAAAACAGACATTTAAAAATGGAGACCTGTGTTCAGGTGGAGGCTGTCAACTGCCAACTTTCCTGTTCCTGCTCTGTCGTTAGCCTGCGGGCTAACTCACCAAACTAACTAACTAACTAGCGGTTTGACCCAAAAAAAAACGTCAAAAAAGAAGTTCAGGAGCTTTTTTTCTCACCTCGTTTGTTTTTCGTGCCGTTCTTCTTCGCCGTCATGAGCTCGTGGTCGATTTTCTTCTCTAGAAAGTCCTGTTTTTTGGCCAACATCTCCTCGGTTTCTCTGAGTTTCTGGATAGCCTCCTGGGCTGTCGGCCCCTTCCCACCCTTACCCCCGCCGCCGAATAACTTACCGAATATCGACATTTTGTTATCAAATGTAAACACGTACGACTGTGTGGACCCGTACAGAACCCGCCCGGCACTTTGTGAGACCGAACAAGTGATCGTTAAACCGCCCCGCTGTCCTTCTGGTCAACTAACCGTCGCCGAGCCGGAAGGTTTCTGCTGCTGTTGTTGTTGTTTCTCTTCTTCCGCCTTTTCCCCACACAGGCCTCGTGATGTCATTACGTCAGCGCGGTAACGTGAGTCATGCGTGAGGCGTTCAGGGGAAACTTCCCTAAAATTTTGTGTCAAAGGTTTTTTTTTTATGACATCTGCTCTTTAATGGTGTTTATTTTTAGCAACTGTTTACATACGTTACTGATTAATATTTATGAATATCGATTTATACATTTTACATTCAAACTAATGACATTTGTTAGTATTAATACCATATGTAAGCCATGTAAAAATGCATTATCCTTAATCTATTATTACTAGTAGTAGTAGTATTAGAGTGGTACCTTATTAAAATCAACTCTCTGACTGTGCTACATCCTGATGACTGTTTTTTGATTGGATGATCGATTGGACCCAATACTTGTCCATAAGTGGGTCAACAATATGAGAATCAATGTGTTTGTGTGCCATTCCGTCGGTCATGTTGAGAATAATCATTTATGTCATATATTGTTTTGTATTTTGGTCCACACAGGAACAATTTTCACTTTTGAGTTCTTTGTGTTTTTCACTTTTTGATGACTGAAAGCGAATAAAAAAATATATTATTGATTGTAAAAGAACACAGCAAGAGAAAAATGTCAATATCCATGTGCAAGTATGTTGTTGAAGCATATCAAATATTTTCTGAAGTGAAAGATGAAGATAATATTTAGATGTAAAGCGTGTCGTCCACAATAAATATATATTCCTGACAGTTTATAAGAATCAAAGGTTCTGTATAATCTTGAGGTTGATTTCATTTGTCTTTATTTAACACCACATCCCCACAGCTCCCCCTCCCCATTCAGTACTGAGTCAATGATTAGCCGAGAGATCTCTTCAGCTGCAAGAGCCCAGAGGCCAACCCAGATCCTTGAGAAAACTACGCCTCCCATGATGCACCGTGACGGGCTTCTCCAGCTGAAGATGTGGGTGAGCTGAACGCCAACCGATGAAGGCCTGAGTCGTCTTTGGAACTAAGGGAGATGGGCTGACCTGGAGGAGAGACACATCAACAGAGTGAAGGAAGGAAGGAAGGAAGGAAGGCAGGAAGGCAGGAAGGAAGGAAGGAAGGAAGGAAGATAGATATCGTACGTGTATGTTTTTTTCTGGAGGGGTCGGCGGTCGTTCAGCCAGGTGATGGGAAAGCTTCTTTCTTGCCTCCTCCTTCAGCCTCAAACTCTCCCTCTCGCACTGAAATATAAGATAACAGTGTCTTGTAATAAACTTTCTGTGATGCATTTTAAACACTAGAGGGCAGTGTGTGTGTTTGTGTGTTTGTGTTTGTGTTTGTGTTTGCATACTTACCTCCTTGTAGGTCTCCTCCAGGAAGCCCCACTTGTTGGGCCAGTCTTTAGCCAAAGCCTTCTCTATTTTCACATGTGCTTTCCTACACACACACACACACACACACACACCATCATCGTCATCATCTTCATCATCTGGCTCCAAACAAACATCTAAAAACCCTAAAAATAAATAATAATCTATTTTATCTTCACAGCTCTTTACATGTTACAGAAAGATACTTTACAATAATACAAAAGCAAACAATGCAGACGAAAAAAGAAAACCTACATGAAGCCGCATGTAATCTGATATATATATATAGCTGCCTCCAGTGATGTCACTCAGTGGCTGAGGTGCATTGTGGGTAATGTAGGCAACAGGTTGTTGAAAAGGAAGAAGAATGTGTGGATTAAAATGGTTGTATCTTTTGGAGAGCATTGCGTACTACCTAGCCAGCGGACTGTTTGGTTTTTTTTTTCAAAACCTGGCGCCTACATTACCCACAATGCAACACGACATTACTGCAGCCACAAAAGCTTTATGCTGTCTTTTCAGACATGCAGCTAACACACTTTAATGTGCAGAATTGGTGGAGTTTCCCTGACGTCTAACGCCAGCCAAACATTATCTGTAGTTTCTCACTAAAATGAGGAAATTCTACTAAAGTAAAAAGATTTATTTCACATCGTAACAAGAAATCTTTCTCCCATCAGTGCGACACACAAACATAACATTTTCTTACTGAAGGACATCTTTTACCCTCTAAACTTTACAGTTAGTCCACAATATTTAAAAAAAAAAACTTTTCTCACTTTATTTATCACATAGCACATTTCACTACCAGGGGAAACACAATGTGCCTCACATGGAGATGAAGAAGGAAAGAAAAGGCACGTATAGAGCAAAGATAGAGAAGAGAGAGCAAAAACTGATCACAACAACAGGAAGACGTGCACATGTTGTTTTCTTTTAAAACCATAAAAGCATCAGAAAGTATGTGGAAGTTGCTTTAAACAACATATAGTACAAATATAAATAACTTCTCTCTGACTGCTTGAGCCTCTTTCACACAGAGTGGCTGAAACAAAATCACAAACGAAAGAAAAGTAAAGCAGATTTACCAGATTTCATCTTGATGCACAAAGTTTGTGGGTTCAGATGTTCGCTGTGCCTCCGCCATCTGTCCTGAGCAGTGTGTGTGTGTGTGTGTGTGTGTGTGTGGTTTCTTTCTCTGAGCCTGGCTAATGTTTCACCTGTGTGTAAGTCACACTGACAGACCTGTTTACCGTCGTCATGGAGACGAGCGTTCCCGGACACCTTCTCTCCGTCCTGTGTGCGTAACCATGGCGACGGTGGGATGGAGGCACCGGAGGGTCACGAGCCTCCGGTGCTTTAACGTGACGGTGCGAAGTTTTTCACCAACTCAGTAACATTTTTCTACACTTTATCTTCACACATCGGCACAAGAGCGCGACGCTTCGTCACATTTCTGCCCGAGAAACAGCGTCTGTCACCGGCGTGAGGACTCACCGCGGCCGTCGGCCCTCCAGACCGACACTTCAGCGAACTGTCCCCCAGAAAACAGCCTCCGTCCCGGCGAGTGAGAGAGTCAGACAGCGTCCTGTTCACTGATGGCGGTTATTTAATTAGGATCTCAGTCACAACACATTATAACATCATCCATACGCAGTGCTGGGGAGACTTAAACTACATGTGGTTGAACTACAGCTTCACTACAATTTGCTGTAACCTGCTGGTAGTTAAACTACATTCATATTTTGTGCTGCTTCAAGTATTTCAACGACTTTTTAGGTCATCTTTTGTAGTTTAACTTCTCAATTTACAAACTACAATTTTGGCCAATAACATGAAATATTTCTTTCTAAAAAAAAATACCTATATAATGTAAATTTTAATTTATTTTTCTCTGTAAAAAGGCGTGAAACATGTCATGACATGCTAAGCAAACGCTGCCTCTGATTGGCCCTGACAGCACTCACATGCTTATCCAGCCAGTGCAGCATGTGAGCGGCTTTTTAGTGTTTGTGAAGATGTTTTTAGTGTTGGTAAAGATGTTTTTAGTGTTTGTAAAGATGTTTTTAGTGTTGGTAAAGATGTTTTTAGTGTTTGTAAAGATGTTTTTAGTGTTGGTAAAGATGTTTTTAGTGTTGGTATAGATGTTTTTAGTTTTGTAAAGATGTTTTTAGTGTTTGTAAAGATGTGTTTTTAGTGTTAGTAAAGATGTTTTTAGTGTTGTAAAGATGTTTTTAGTGTTTGTAAAGACGAGGAAAGAGTTGATCCAGAAATCCAACCCTCCACCACCCTGGTGACTAAACTGGACTGGATGCATTTTATCAAACAG
>OMLP01033161.1:0-11086 GCA_900302685.1 Spondyliosoma cantharus | reverse complement strand
TATTACTGTAGTATTACAGTAGTATTACAGTAGTACTTTTGTGTAGTGTTACAGTAGTATTACTATAGTATTACAGTATAATTACTGTAGTATTACAGTAGAATTACAGTAGTACTTTTGTGTAGTATTACAGTAGTACTTTTGTGTAGTGTTACAGTAGTATTACTGTAGTATTACAGTATAATTACTGTAGTATTACAGTAGAATTACAGTAGTACTTTTGTGTAGTGTTACAGTAGTATTACAGTAGTATTACAGTAGTATTACAGTAGTACTTTTGTGTAGTGTTACAGTAGTATTACAGTAGTACTTTTGTGTAGTGTTACAGTAGTATTACAGTAGTACTGTTGTATAGTGTTACTGTAGTATTACAGTAGTATTACTGTAGTATTACAGTAGCACTGTTGTATAGTGTTACTGTAGTATTACAGTAGTATTACAGTAGTACTGTTGTATAGTGTTACTGTAGTATTACTGTAGTACTACAGTAGTATGGATTATGTACCTGCGTGTAGCACCACAGATCGACAGGTAGAGGTGACAGCTTCTTTTGCATCTCCGTCTGACAAACCGAACAACAAACCTCTGATGAGGAGGGTCAGGAGAACAACACACACAGTACACACAACACACACAGTACACACAACACACACAGTACACAGATGAAGGATACAGGTTGGTGATGTCATACGGCCCTCTGAGCTCCAGAGGCTGAGAACACACACACATATTGATTATTAGACACTGATCAGCACATCACTGATCAATAACCAATCAATAGATAGATGAGGATCGATCACTGACCTTCTCTGCTGCACTGGACAGGATCACATTCTGAAACACAAACAGGTGAGTCACTGCAGCTCTGCCTCCTCTCACATCACTGTGACATCACTGAACATCTTATACCCAATCAATGAACAGAGAAGTGACATCACTTCCTGTTGGACAAACGGGACGTACCTTCCCCTTACAGGTGTCCATCAGAGAGACGGCGTTAGCGATGGTGTAGCGCCTCATGGTGGAGTCTCTGATTGCTGCAGAGTACGACACCTCAAACACCACGCCCCTGTCCACAGCCTGCACACACACACACGCACGCACACACACACACACACACACACACACAAACACACACACTATATAAATACACCCTGTAATTTAAAGTATTTACATTTAAAATGTTTTGTCTTTCAGCTGTCTTTAAAGAGGTTATGTAGAACAGTCAGAACTTTGTGGTGATACTCAGGACCAGTTCCACATATCTGTAATATCATCATCATCCTCACCATCACCATCATCCTCACCATCACCATCACCATCATCAACAACAACAACAACAACAACAACAACATTAATATAGTCACCCCGTTGACCGGCGCTCTCTTGAAGAAGAAGGGAAGTTTCTCTGTCACTGAGATACAGATGATGTCAACGTCATACATCATACAGGCTGCCTGCACACACACACGCACACACGCACGCACGCACACACACACACACTGTATTAACATGTGTATTCAGATCTGTTCTTCAGTAAAAGTTTTAAGTATAAACTTGATTTTGTATCTGATGTGGTGACATCATGTTACTACAGCTGTCACTATACAGTAGAAATACTCTAGTAAACAAACTACCTCAAACTTGTAGTTGAGTAAAAGTACTCTGTTACTTTGTGTGAAGAGTGTGTCAGTGAATCTCACATGGAAGAGTTTCTCTGTGGTCGGCTGGACGGCGAGCAGGTCGAAACACCGATACTCTGCAGCGTTCGGCCTCTGAGCACACACACACACACACACGTCCACTTATTGTCCTCTGGTGACGTAATTAATAACTAATAACACTGGAGGTGATCAGCGATCATCATCATAATTAGTCTTGTTTGAAGTTTCAGATATTCTCTCTTCTCATTGATCGACACTCACAAAGTGACTGGAGTCTGACATCATGATGGTCAATCTATTCAGCACTCTGATTGGACGAGACCGACCCTGACAGAGACAGAGACGTCAACACACAAACACAAACACAAAATCATCATCATCATCATCATCATCATCGTACCTGTACGACCGGCAGCTGATCGATCAGCTCGTTGATCGGTGTTGGAGAGGGAATCTCCTACAAACAGGAAATAAATAGATTTTCAGAATAAAAGTGATGCTGATGGCTCCTCACATGAATCAATTCATCAATTACTAGTTTGGTCAATTAAACATCAAAAAAAAAAAGAAGTTTCTTCCTGTTTTTGAGTTTGTGAATAAAATCAAACTTTCTTTTTCTCAAAGACAAAACAAAGTCGGCTTTGTGTTTTCCTGCGTGAGACTGTGTCCCTGAACGCAGCAGCAGGTGAGCCCCTCACCTGTTTCTTTTTGGCCGTTGGTTCAAACATGTAGTTGATGGCGACTGTTGAGAAACCGACTGCAGGACGAAGACAAGACACATAAAACGTATTGATCATCTTCAGTTTAGTAATCATTGATCATTCTACCACCTTTAAATAAAATATTATTTTACCATCTATATTCTATACTAACTTCAACATGTTAAATTATACAACATCACTTTTCATGTTTATTTGAAATATTCTTCTATTGAAGGTAGTTTAATGTGTTTGCAGCAGTTTATTTATTTACATGATGTTTGTTGATTCATCTGTTCTGCCGAAGTTTTAATTGACTTTTAAATGTTTCAGTAATGAGTTCAATATGTTCTATTATTAGCAATATTATGTCCAATTACACAGGAAACTTTAAATAGAGAGATTTTTTTAAGTGAGTCTGATACAACGATTTGCTGTCTTCTTCTCATCAGAACATATGGAAGCTGATAACCTAATTATGAGTGATTAATAACCTATTAACACATGTCTGACTGATAATTAACGTGTCACAGTTTAATGAAGAAGGCCTGTCGTTTTACCAGAGCAGGGACACTAAAATGACAGTTTTTTGAACGGAGTCTGGTGGTGCAAACGTTCCAGCTCTGAGCTCGTGAACTGAACTGACTGATGGAATAATGAAACCTTATCAATCAGCTGTCTAATCAGCAAGAATCACAATTCACTGAACACAAGTACAACTCGGAGATGAGCGATGCTAGCTGATGCTAGCTGATGACAGCTGATGCTAGCTGAGTTAGCTGATGCTAGCTGATGACAGCTGATGCTAGCTGAGTTAGCTGATGCTAGCTGAGTTAGCTCCGTGTCGCAGTGGAAGCTGCGGCTGCAGACGAGCTGAGGAGACTCACGGTGAGCTGCGGTCTCCACCACAGTCTGCAGGAGCTTCTTATCTGCTGTGAAGCTCAGGTTTAAATCCATAAACACAGACATGACGCCGCTGCACACTGCCGCACACTGCTCCCAGACACACGTGGAGCCGAAAGGCCTGCTGGGAGCTGGAGTCTGTCACTGTCAACAACTGTAGTCCTTCAATGGAGCCGGGTTCTTTTTAAGAAAACTCAGATGTCCTGATGTCACTGAACGGCTATGGCAAGCCGTTTTAACATTTAATAGCTAGACTGGATATGTATTACAGATATCTGTAATTCAATCCTTCCAAGTCAAAAACAACATTTCAGATATCCACAATGTCATTCTTGCTAGGACAAATGACGTCACTTTTGCCATTCATGTGTATTGGGCTTTCAATTTCAGATATCCACAATTACATTCTGGATATCCACAATTCGTATTATGACTAGGAAAAATGCAATTGTGGACTTCTGTATATATATTGTGGATATCCATAATGACATTTTTACTAGTCACAATGTATTTTGGATATTCAAAATTACATTCTTGAATAGTTTTTTTATTTTGGATATCTGAAATGTTGTTTTTGACTAGGAAGAATTGAATTACAGATATCTGTAATACATATCCAGTCTAGCTATTAAATGTTAAAACGGCCACTTATACTTTTTATGGATTTTTAGATTTAGTTTTGACTAGTACAATCAAAGTTGTAGATATCTTAAAATTAAATTTCGACTAGTAAGAATGTTATTGTGGATATCTTTAATCACCATTCTGACTAGTGAGGAAAGAATTCTGACCAGGAGAAATGCTATCATGGATATCTGAAATGTGATGACAGAGAGGAGTGTGGTTCCATTAAATGTTAAAGCAGCTGCTCTTCTGTTTCTCTTCTGTTGTTCTGACGTCACTGTCACATTGATTTAATTCAATCAATATTCAAAATCGAATCTCAACCTCGTGTAGTTTAACTGTTTGTAACAACATTACTGATATAAACAAACACGTCACTGTTTCGTCACTGTCGGTTATTGTTCGATTATAAACAACAAGCCAATAAACACTGCGTTTATATTTGTGTCCAGCAGGGGGCGGGAACACTCTGCTGCTACATGACAGCGGAGAAGAAGAAAAAGAAGACGAAGAAGAAGAAAAGGTCGAGCGAAGCAGCTGCAGGTATCAGACAAACACAGACACACAATATGTACAGTACACACACACACACACACACACACGTCACTCCACGGTCCGAACCTTTCATTGATTATTTGTTTGTGGATCATCTTTTCTCTGCGTGGGATCCCAGATCAGCTGCAGCCGCACTGTGCTGTCCTGTCAGCTCACATGTGGTCCAGCAGAGACCTCGGAACCAGAATCACACGTTACTTACTGTTTCACACAGACACGACTCGGTACCTACTGGGGAAGTGTATTATAACAACATGGTGTGTATCTGTTGAAATAAGAGCGGATTGGGTGATTAAATGTGCACCGAATTTACCAGAAGAACCTCGAGAATTACATGAACGTCTGAAATGTTTCTGTTATAAGAAAAGTGCTTTAATGGAAACAAGAAAAGTCTTAAATGTTACATTTCTGAAGGGGGTTCGGCACTGTTGTCTCTGCATACATGAACAACAACTGAACTTATTTGATGCAGGTTGTTTATGCTGGTTCTGTCTGAAGGGCGACATGTACGGTTTGTCCTGACGGTGGCGCCAGAACAAAGATCAGAGTCGGTAAAGTCAACACGGTTCATCCTCTGAAGAGCAGGAACAGCTACAGAAACATGTCGCTCTGACAGCAGCTTTCTAAATGATGAGAAGGTCAAAGGTTGTGATGTGTTTCGTTTCCTGTTATCTGTCTTTAGGCAGCACAGCCAGTCCAGTCCAGTCCAGTTCAGTCCAGTCCAGTCCAGTCCAGTCCAGTCCAGTCCAGTCCAGTCCAGTCCAGTTCAGTCCAGTCCAGTCCAGTCCAGGCCACGCTGGTCCAGTCAGGACTGGTTGAAGTGGTTCGGAGTGTCGGCCATGTTCAGACCTCTGAAGATCCTCCTGTCTGCCACAAAATGTCCTCCGACCCGCTGCTGCTCCAGCTTTGTCTCCAGGATGAGGTTCAGTATCTAACTAGTTGATTGATTGATTGATTGATTGATTGATTGATTGATTGATTGATCACTAACTACATCCTCTCAGGTACATGAACAGGCTGAAGGAGGATGATGACGCGTGTTCTGCTGCGCTGCAGAGCGCTCACATTTTCCTGTTCCACCGTCTGTCTCCTCTCCTGCAACGCACCGAGCGTGGAACCTTCAGGCCAGCAGAACTGATGTGCTCAGGTACAGAACCACAGAGAACATCAGGTACAGAACCGCAGAGAACATCAGGTACAGAACCGCAGAGAACATCAGGTACAGAACCGCAGAGAACATCAGGTACAGATTCAATGAAAGAACCAAATGAATCAACAGAAGAGAGACACAGGTGGAGAACCACGGTATGGAACTTTAAGTGCAGATCCAAGGGAAGGGAACCACATGTAGAAAATGTCAATTAGAGAACCTCATACAGAACCTGAACAATACGAGCAAAGGACTGAAAGGAACATTTAGAGCACTGCAGTTACAGACCTTAAAGCCACAAGTAGAAAACTTAAAGTACACAACTACTAGTACAGATCCAGAGAGAACTTCAGGTACAGAACCTGGAAGAGAACCACACAAAAAGAACTTAAAAGCAGAACCTCTGGTAGAGAACCCAAACCTGAGGCACAATGTGCTCCTCATATCTGTCTTTTGTGTTCCAGATGTTCAGTCGATCCTGGAGAGACTCGGTTCAGACAGATCCCTGCTGCAGGAGTCGGTTCTGATCGGGTGCTCTGAACAGAACCAGGTTCAGTTCTGTCTAGACGTTGGTAAGAACACAACAAATCCAGAATACTGTGAACTCACAATGGCAGACGTACACAGGGACTGAATGATGTGACTGCAGTGGCTCTCGTGTCTGGGGAAAACAAACCGGTTCTTAAAAGGTTCACAGGTTGAACCAACTTTGAACCAGCACCAGCCCAGAACCAGCATCTGGTTCACTTTGGGTAAAAGAGGCAACAGTGAAAAGACCCTAAATGCAGCAGTCTGCACTGGCTGAAGGTTCTATACGTTGTAACGTTCTGGTCTGTGTCTGGTTCTGTAGGAGAACTGGATCAGGCAGCAGTGGAGGAACAGTGTGAAGGAAACTTTATTGATCTGAGGAAAGCTTTCTTCCTCCTGACTGGACCAGAGGCTCCCCTAGTGGCCAAGGTGTGTAACAACAGCTGTACAGAGGGTTCTGCAGGACATCTCAATAATATTGTCTGTTTCTTTAAAAATGTTCCAGTCCAAATGTTCAGCAGCTCCAGAGTCACGTCAGCTCCTCTGTTGGGTCCTGCAGGGTCAGGCTCTGCTGCGCTGGCATCAAGCCAGCGGCTTCTGCAGCGCCACAGGCCAGCCGACCCAACGCAACCAGGCAGGAAGTCAGAGAGTCTGTAGCAGCAGCGGGATCGTCTACTATCCCAAGGTAACAGAACCAGATCTGATCCAGATCCAAACCCAATCTGAGTTGGATCCAAACCACCCTGTTCCACCACTCCTGACTGGTTTCTCCTGGTCCTCCTCCAGATGTCTCCAGTGGTGATTGTCCTGGTGTCTGATGGGAAACGGTGTTTGTTGGGTCGACAGCCGTCCTTCCCTCGAGGGATGTTCAGCGCTCTGGCTGGTTTCTGTGACATGGGTCAGTGTAAACTGTCGTAACACGCACCTGTCTGGCCACCTGGTGTCATGTCTGTTCCTATTGGACCAGCCTGTTTCCTGTCTGTCTGTCTGTCTGTGTTTTTTCAGGTGAGACTCTGGAGGAGACTGTAAACAGGGAGGTGGCGGAGGAGGTGGGTCTGGAGGTCCACAGTATCTCCTACAGCTCCTCACAGCACTGGCCGTTTCCACACAGCTCCTTCATGTTGGGCTGCCACGCCTCCGTTAGCCCCGCCCACACTCAGGTGAGTTAGGCTGAAGGTGTTTTAACAGGTCGTAGCCACCAAACATGTAAGTATGATGTAGAGATCCTGTGAACTGAGGAGCAGCGAGCACTGAGGTGCTTCAGCAGGGAGCGATGTGTCACCTGACCTGCTGTGCTGTTTGTCGTCCAGCTGAACGTGGACCGCACAGAGCTGGAGGACGCTCGCTGGTTCAGTCTGGAGGAAATCACCTCCGCTCTGCAGGTGAAGACTCCGCCCAGGAGAGGCGACCCCCCCGTCTGCTGGCTTCCTCCAAAACATGCCATCGCCAACCGCCTCATCAGAGAGTGGACGGAGCGCCAGCGACTCAGCGAGGAGGAAGAGTAACAGAGTGTGAACAGCCTGGAGGTCAAGTGACATCCTGAAAGACTTCTTTATAATCAGCGGACATGATTAACCCTAACCCTTAACACTGGGGACCTCCTCAGGGGAGCAGGACAGGTAGGGTGAAGGGACAGGTGAGGTAACAACAACAGGAAGTCAGATATTGTAGTTAATCGGCTGTGTGACTCGTCCTGGAGACGTGACCGTCCAATCAGAACACGGTTAGATTTGGTGTGACCTCACTTCTGATGTCATCAGAATAAACGGCCATCAATCAATTTAGAACTCAGACACTCTGCAGAACTGCCCCGACAGTAATCCTGCTGCAAGTTTATTCAGTATCAAAGTAATCTACTACAGTCAGCTCAGTGCCGCTGCCTCACTGGATCCATCATCGTTGAGGATCTGTTGGAACTGAACGATCCCCAACCGCAGCTCCTGATTGGTCCAACAGTTTCCTCCAGCAGCCAGCCAATCAGATATCCTGCTGAGAAGTTCATTAAGGTTTTAATCTAGAAACGCTCCAGCTGCTGATGAAGAGCCCGAGACCTGCAGTGATGTCACATCATTAATATTGTAATCGTGTTAATAATGTTTCCTCTGTAAACACAAGAACTACCTCTGACATGTTCCTTTACACTTTATTGAATCTGTTTATCATATTTTAATAAAACTGAGTGAGTCTGAGTTTCTTTAGATTTTTGAGAGATTTTAAATTCACGTTTTCCAGAAAAACAGAAACACCTGAGAGACATTTTAACAAAATATTTATAAAATCAGAAGAAAGACCCAAAATCCACCACAAAGGTTCGACTCGTCCAAACGGGACCGGAAGATATTTGATGTTATAAACAAATGCTGATTTTATATTGAAAATGTTAATTAAAAAAAATAAATGCCACTTCCTGTCCGACCCGGAAGTGAAAACAAACAGCTTCATGCCGACCACCGAGCCGCCCGCCGACCAGCTTTTCCAACCTTTAAAGTTCTGCAGCACGCCACAGCTGGTGACCACAGACTGGTAGAAGTTCAGTTCTGTTTCTGAGCAGTCCTTGAATGTGTACATATGCACATTGTTGTTTTTTCTAGATTATTTTTTATTATCCGTTCACAGAATAATAAAAGAAAACGTGTGTCACATCTGTCAGCCGGAGTCTTAAAGGAACAGTTCAACATTTTGAGAACAGTCACATGAGACCTTTAATGTCATCCACAAATTACTTGTTACATTTGAAACATTTCAGTTTTTCTCATCACATATTATTTATTCAGTTTACTGTTGACATGTTATTAATAGTTTATATATTTTAATCTTTTACAACGTGACTGATCGCAGGTTCACAAACTTTGAAGAGCCTCATATACTATACATCACTATCACTGTGGTTGCTTTTTTAAAGCGATGCAAAAATACAAAAATAATTTTAACAATAGAAAATGAATGATTGATTTCAATCACAACACATCAAATACAGTAACAACAATAATTTAAACATAATCTAGTAGCAGAAGAAGAAGAGCTAATAAAATGATAATGTGTGAAAAACACAACTTTCTGTTTATACAGCCAAAAACGATTTATTAATACGTTAATACGTTAATTTATATCAAATGTAATGTATATACATGTGAACAACGGAAACAGTTAGCGGTTCGACCCGGAAGAGAATTGAGAAACACTTCCGGTCACCGCTGTCGCCTCTGGTTAGCTGTTAGCTGTAAGCTAGCTAATGTGAGAGTAAAGCGTCACTTTTATTCAGTTTATGTCATAAAAACAATCTGGAACAGATCAAACTCAGTTAATCTCACAGTTATTTACCTGCAAAGTGTCACTTGTATTAATTTTATCTCATTAAACTGAAACAAACTGAGTCTCGTTGATGCTTCGCGCAGCTAGTTAGCATTAGCAGTTAGCAGTAGCTAGCGGCAGTCAGCGGGCAGGATGAGCTCCTCTGCGGCTCTACACACGCAGCTGGCCGCCGTCATGGAGTCTCTGGTCCACGCTGCGGTGGCGGAGCTGAAGAAGCTGGCGGAGGACAGCTCGGTCTTCCTGCTCAGCCTGGAGGTCCGGACCGGCAGCACCGGAGAGGACCCACCTCTGACGGCCGCACTGGAGGTCGACACCCAGGAGAAGCTGGTGAGGAGCGGGGCGGCTGGACCCGGTCTCTGGTCCGCCGGACCTGGTCTCTGCTGGACATGGGTTTTAATATTTATTGTTCACTATTATGAATTAAATTAACGTCTGTAGTTTAGATTGAGTCAGAATAAAATCTATTCCGTTTCTGTTCAGTGGAAATGAATAATTTGTAGTGTCCGTGACGTCACAAGAACAGGTCACAGTAGAACCTGGTGATTATTAAAACATTAGAATCACTATTGTTGCATCTGCTGCATCATGTTGTCTCCAGATGTTTAGTGTGGCTGACAGCAGACAGGACTCACCACAGTCCTCAGGCTGGACTAACTGAAGTTCTGGTTCAGATCACTTCACACACAGAATCTCACCCAGACGTCAAAGTCTGTTAAAAACACAATTATCTTTAGAACCAGGTGACATGAAGCAGCTGTAATACACACCGTCATATACTGTCCAGCATCTGAGAGGCGGAATCATATTTATAACTTCATGATTTGTTATGTTTACTTTTTCTGTTTTTATAATATTTTAGTATCATTATTATTTCACCTGGAAACATTTAACATCTTAATCAGGATCAGGTGTAACAATCTAACAGAGTACCTGAAGAAACATCTGGTTCAGAGCTGATGTCAGAACATGTTGTCAGATGTCTGTCTGTCCTCTGACCTCTGACCTGTAACCTCTGACCTCTGTCCTGTAACCTCTGTCCTCTGACCTGTAACCTCTGTCCTCTGACCTCTGACCTGTAACCTCTGACCTCTGTCCTGTAACCTCTGATCTCTGTCCTGTAACCTCTGATCTCTGTCCTGTAACCTCTGACCTGTAACCTCTGTCCTCTGACCTGTAACCTCTGTCCTCTGACCTGTAACCTCTGACCTCTGTCCTCTGTCCTGTAACCTCTGTCCTCTGACCTCTGACCTGTAACCTCTGTCCTCTGTCCTCTGTCCTGTAACCTCTGTCCTCTGTCCTCTGTCCTCTGACCTCTGACCTGTAACCTCTGTCCTCTGTCCTGTAACCTCTGTCCTGTAACCTCTGTCCTCTGTCCTGTAACCTCTGTCCTCTGACCTGTAACCTCTGACCTCTGACCTGTAACCTCTGTCCTCTGTCCTCTGTCCTGTAACCTCTGACCTATAACCTCTGTCCTCTGACCTGTAACCTCTGTCCTCTGACCTCTGACCTGTAACCTCTGTCCTCTGTCCTGTAACCTCTGTCCTCTGACCTGTATCCTCTGACCTCTGTCCTGTAACCTCTGACCTCTGACCTGTAACCTCTGATCTCTGTCCTGTAACCTCTGACCTGTGACCTGTGACCTGTGACCTCTG
>OMLP01033155.1:0-32715 GCA_900302685.1 Spondyliosoma cantharus | reverse complement strand
TGTATAGAATACATGATTCAACTATTTTTGAAGATACCAGTACTGTGATCATCTGAGCAAGTCCGTCAGGTGTCATTCATTCTCACCTTTCTCTGTTTGTCTCCTTTCACTTTTTAAAGGTTGCCATGTTTTAGGAAATGTTCCCGAGTGTTGCTGCTGTGGAGGTCTAAGGTAACTGTTTATTGATGTGGTGAGTACATAGTCTGTGAAATTATCACTCAATCACAATCTGTTATTTCTA
The DNA here is from genome assembly GCA_900302685.1 of Spondyliosoma cantharus. NCBI lineage: Eukaryota > Metazoa > Chordata > Actinopteri > Spariformes > Sparidae > Spondyliosoma > Spondyliosoma cantharus. The sequence continues at coordinate 32,474 of OMLP01033155.1, read as the reverse complement.
CATTTTAATATTCATCTCATCTCTGTTCCTCTGTGTCCTATTTTTCAGGATCCCATCATACGTTGTTCATTGTTTGTTCAGGAGGTTCCTCTAAGTAAGTACTGTATAGACTTTATGGCGCAACTATTTTCCCACATTTTTCTAGATACCAGTACTGTGATCATATAAGTAAGTCCATTAAGTGTTATTCTTTCTCACCTTTCTTTCTCTGTCTCCTTTCACTTTTTAAAGTTGACATGTTTGAGGAAATATTCTGTGTTCCTGTGCTGTTTATTGATGTGATGAATAAATAGTCATTGAAAATATCACTAAATCTGTCATTTATTAATTTTAATATTCATCAATGACCATGTCTCACCTCTCCTCTCTTTCCTAATTTCAGGATCCCATCATATGTTGTACATTGTTCAGGAGGTTAACTAGACCAAGCAGCCTTTTGGTTTCCGCTAAGTACTGTATAGAAGAACGGGACTGTTCCCCCAGTGATAAAATCCCCACTACACCACTGATTACAACTCTTATATTTTTTCACACAACAATCGGCACTAGATGGTAGAGTGAAAGAAGGTCAGTCAGTTTTGACTTGTGCAGGAGTTTGTAAGGGTTGAGGGGTCTATTTCTTGAGGGTTGTAATAACAGTGATGTTAAGGTGAACATTAAGAATTAACATTTTATGTAGATTGTGTTTTTCTTCTTTATCGGACAGTGATAGTGACGAGGCCAACATGACATGCCTCATGTGGCCTACCAATCCGCTCCAATTTCTTTGTGTCATTTACAGACTGTTCATATGGTGTGTTGTCCCAATATGTTGTTTTGAAAGCAGTAGATGACATTAAAATTCCTTAGTCTCGGTGGTAATGAGCGTTAAACTGGAAAATTATTTGTTTTTCTCAGACAAAGAGCTATTGCTGGTTATTATTTGGTCTTAAATTAGTGTAATGTGTCCGAGTCCAAACAAATGGGGGGAACAGGCTGCTTATACTGCAGTTAAAGACAAAGTTAATGAAACAGTGTGCTTTTTTATCTCAGTATCTTGTAAGTCATTTTCTGTTTTTGTGCACAGATTGCATCATTTGCATATTTTACCATACATTCCTCCTCTTTTTTGGTGGTCCTCTGTTGTTTTGTTCTCCTGTTATTTGCATGATCTTTTTAAGAACCATCGATCCAATATTCTTCTTGAAAAATTATTGATTGGACCGATTGCCCCACTTACACTTTAATACAACACCTACATACATACTCCATCGCGTCTCATTTGTGTATACAAGTGTATACTGCAGTGCACATATACAGTCCATGCAGGATGTTTATAATACAAATAATTGATATGTCTATTAGGCTCACAACAAATACAGATTTGAGCTTGACGGTTCTTGATCTTGGAGACAGCAGCAGAAGAAACATCTCTACTCAAGGTCCATTTGCATGCTTTCTCTGGTGTTTTGGACCTTAACACATGGCCTTCAGTAGCAGCAGCAGAGTGTTTAGAAGGTCATAAAATGCTCAGGAAAATGACAAATGTTGTATATCCACAGTTCTGTGAAAATGGAGCGATCTTCACCTGCTCTTGAACACCATGTGATATGGCTGAAAGCTGCAGAACAAGCGAATTAGTGGACCTTGGGTGGAAATAATGTGACAAACTGTAAGGTAAAACAGAAAAAAAATCAGAATCATACAGAAACGTGTACCCATGGTAATTCAAAATTATAAAAAAAAAAAAAAAAAAACATCTGTTAAGATGTCAACCCGTTCTGCAAAGCCAAAGCCTCATTGAAGAAAGCATTAATTATTTTTATACCATATCACTCAATAGAGATTGATTGAGATCAGAATGTCAATTAATTACTCATAAAGATACACCGATGAAACTACTAAGCATTGAAATTCTTTTTAATCATTATATTTGTGTGTGTGTGTGTGTTGTGTGTGTGTGTGTGTGTGTGTGTGTGTGTGTGCGCGTGTGTGTATCCGATGTATGTGTGTATATTAATTTATATTATTGAATGTTGTTATCAGTGTGGCATAAAACGACGGTTGAGGAACGAAAACTACTCGGGTAGGTTTAGGAAAAGATCACACTTTGTGTCAAAAACGCTATGTTCAGTAACATAACTTTCAGTGAGTAAGTTACATAAGTGGCATCTTGGTGTCATTAATTCCTGTGAATGGACACCTCGTCGGGCGTGATCCCTTACATAGCATATGATACTAATGCAATAACTCAAGTGTAATGCAGAACTGAGATCATTACTGCTCTCAGCAAGTGTTGGAAGATGAATATTTGGGCTGGGGACATCCAAGAGGAAGCATCACACTGATTTCCATCAAAGACTTCCCATCTTGGCAATCAGAGGGGAAATCTTGATGAGAGGCTTGGTATAATGATGAAGAAGAAGTGTGAGGAAGCGGGGGTCTGATATTGACAGACAGATAAGAGTCATGAAAAAATGATCAAACATTGGGTATCATTACCATTCTGTAATTTATCACAAAGCCTCACATACATACACATGTACAGCTTTACTAAAAATAAAAACATGTTGATGTTATCTTTAAAACCCATTGATCCCCATCCATCCATCACGCTTTCAATAATTCCACCCGAACACAAATTGTTGCCGTGATCCCACCCTGAGTGGTCTAAGGGATTCCGCCTACCACAGTCATGTTGAGTCACTCTATTCCCTGCTGGGCTGGCTGTGAATATGTGACAAGGAAGGACAGCTTTTGAGAGAAGAGCAATGCCTTAATAAATGATAACTGGCTGCTGATCAGCCTGGGAGAGCAGCACACATCCACATTATGGAAACAGACAGACATAGCGTGAATGTCCACACACTCTGGGAAGGATATTGTAGCTGCTAAATACTATTTAGACCAGACTGCCACAAGGGACCAACACTGACTGCTGCTCGGCCCTTTTTATCCGAGAGTGGCGGGTTAAAGCTGTAGTCTGTAACTATTTTTTTGTTATATTCGCTAAAATTGTCATTATGATCTGACAGCAGAATAAGATACAGGTCAGCTGTGAAAAAATCCACTGTCTGTGGCTCCACCCAGTGGCTGTAATTTGATTTGCAAGAATCCGCTCTTGGGTGAACACAACCAATCAGAGCCAAGGGGAGTGTCTGAGAAGTGTCAATCATTCTCGTGCATAGGCTACTAGCAGCCCTCCTCCCTCACGCAGCCTACTGGGCAGTGCCCCTCCCCCGCGCAGGCGCAGTGTCTGCTCTTACCTGGTCAAATACGTTCAAGCTCAAGCCCAAACTGTAAACAATGGCGGAGAACAAACAACAACAGAGCCGAAAAATGCCCCACCATTGCCCATGTCAAAGAGAAGAAAGAAGACTGACGAAGAAAAGCAGTGTTAAAACAAAGAATTGGACCGAGCCATAAAGAAAACTAGGATAAATATCTGAGCATCATTTCAGAGGTGGAGGGAGCTGCAGGATTTGTAAGGACTTTTCTGCTGGACAAGTAAGGACCCCTGCTTGTTGTATGATTCATTCTGTGGTGGTGGCGGTTACAGTAACACTGGCAAGAGCGCATATCGTCGTACGATGTTGCAGTTGAGCTACGTAGCTTGCTGCTAAATCTAGCTTGTTAGATTGTATGCTAACTCTGTCTTTATGGCTATTGGTTAGCAAAAGTGTATTTCAAGTGACCGCGCAGTTATAACGTTTGTTTGTGTTCAGTATGCTCTGAAGTGGCTGAATTGGTTTAGAGAAATAACGTTACTCATGCTTCTGAAAGGCAGCATGGTGATTAACAGAATGATTACCTGGTAACTCCGTCTACCGCGATGTGTATTGTTTGTTACTGGGGTTACTGCAGTGATAAGCATGAGGCATTCGTCATCGTGATTTAGTTGTATTGGTCAGAAATAGAACAATCAGGGCTTATGTTGTTATTTTGAATGCCCCTTCTTGGTTATCTGGCTTCCTCTGTTACCGTGGTTACAAGCCTGCTCGTGCTCAGCAGGCTCCTCTGTGGGGAGGGGCTTTGAAGGCAGGGAAGGAGGGACCTGGGAGCTGTGCTCATTCATGCTGAAAATGAAAGATTGTGCTGTGTAAGGCCAAGCCTGGGCAGAGTAGCCAAAAACTACAATTCAGTTAAAGTACTGTTACTTTGATATAACGAGTACTATAGTAGAGGTAAAAGTAATCTTGAGTGAGAGTACAAAAGTATCTTGAGCAGTGGGTAACTATATTGGTTAAAAAACAGCAAAAATAGTTCCCGATTTTCATCTCTTAAGTGTGAATACATTCCCATATGAATAGTGTAGTACATACTGTAATGTAGGTGCTAACTTCAAATAAAACTCATCACATCATAACAATTTTGAGTCAAAAACTATATATGATATATGATGGTGGGCAGAGTGGCTGTGACAGAGACACCATTCACCCCATTGAGGGTTGGATGTTACAAAATTAATTAAAAGCTAATACTGATCAATTAAATAATTCACTTTTTAATAAAAATATAATTATAATTGAATTAAATACAACTAATATATGTACCTGCTTTACTATAAAAACTTTTCAATATATACATGATATGATATGATATGATATGATATGATATTGTTAATATAATGTCTCAACGCATTGTTCTTGACTTTTCTTAAGTTCATATGTTGCAATCATATAGCTGTATGTGGCTATGCTCAAACCATATCTTGCTCAATTTTCTTTCCTTTTCTCACTTTTGGTGTAAGTGACAAACTGAATGTGGCATTCTGTTCAACAGAGGATAAATATGACAATCTGAACCTCAGTGTCAGACCTCAGACACTCAAGCCAAATGGTATTTTGATCAAAAAGTAAATGTACTGACTTGATCACTGTTGCACTTTTATGATTCATAATTACAAGTCACTGTGCCATCAAAATTTGAGGCTGTTATTTTAAGGTTAAAAAAGGTTATGTTATGGTGCTTAAATCGCAAAGATGAAAGCAGTTACTATGGGCTTGTGTTTCTATTGTTGCGTGGCACAGAATGGATGGGTGCGTCCCCTGTGCACATTTATGCACAGCAGCTTAACTTACTTTATTATTTGAATCTCTTGACAGACTGACATGATCCCAGCTAGGTTAGACAGACAGACGAGACAGAACTGCCAATACAATCTTTCTCCATGCTGCATCTTCATTCAGGTTATCCTTGTAGTGTATGTTTTACCTGGGTCATATAACTCTCTTTGATATTCAAAAAATCTATTATTCTTCCCTACTTTGGTTTGTCTTGGTAACTCGTGAATTTGACAAATTGGCTTAACCGCAGGTCTGTCCCGTCCATGACAACGTGTCTATCAGAGTCACCAGGGAGTTAGCCCTGTATGAGGCCAGAACAGGGACAGTGAACAATGGCATCGAAAAATAACATTTGTCATTGACAGCATAGCCTGAACTAACAAAGGAAACATTGGCATTGAAACATTTGTATTTGAATCAGTTGTACTGGCACTGAAACAAATATTTGGCACTGAAAAAAATTAATTTAAAAAAATACATTAACCATTATTTTGATATTTTGTGGGATTTTGATGTGTTTTTCAAAGACGTGTTTCAGGCGTTTCCTTCATGTCTTCCCTTTTTCAGTGACATGATTTTTACGATGTCAGTATATTTGTGTCACTGGTCTTCACTGTCAACTTTCTGCCAACTGTTTTGGTGTGTAGAGGAGGGGTCTGATGGGAGGGGCAAGGAGAGTATGATTTGCATATCTACATACTCACCCCCTCACCACTGGAGACACTACCACACATGCTCATACACACTCTGTCTTCTCTAGTCGCCTCACCCGGTGCTGCTTCACAAACAGTATATGGATTGTATAAATTATCGAAACCTGGAAATAAAGTTAGTGACAGCTCTTGCACACAGTTGTTAAACTCCATATTCATTGTCATTGTGAGTCCTAATCATAATGCAGGCCATGTTCACTGTAACTAAACTTTAATAAATAAATTGAGTTCATGCATTAAACTTCCATTTCCAAATTATATCCTAGGGTGAGGATACTGTAGCACAGATGGTCGAAATCATTTGGCGGGTGATAAGCAGTCAGTCTGCTTTTGTATAATGAAAGATAAATTACCTTGTAAGGGAAAAGGGTTATCAGTGTTTCCCACATAATCACACTTTAATTGTGGCGGTGGCTGTCCAGCTGGGGTGCCATAGAGCATGCGCACTCAAGACTTCCTCCGACCGAGTCAGCTAACTTCCAGTTTAGAGCCAAGCTAACTTGGATAGGGATAAAATGTAATCGGGAATTTCCCAATTCGGACAGTAAAACAAGTCATTACGCAGGGGTTGTGATGCTTTTATTACCGTTTTACAGACGCATCTTTCACAATGTTAGCTTTTGGGGAAAAGTCCCCAGACAGCCCGCCATTACATGATGATGTAATTACATGGCTTTGCCATGACAAATACTGTCTTCAAGGCCCGGCACTCTCTTTGGGGTTTGTGGGGGTTTCTCGACAACAAGGCCAGCCGTGTTCTTTGCAGAGGAACTTACGGTCAAGCCAACCGCGTTAAACTGTCCTCTTCTTCGTTGGACTAAAAAACACTAACAACACCGTCATCCACTGTATCGGACTATATAACATCATGCTATTCATTGACGGGTGCGCTGTCTTGAGTGAGTGAGAAGAGGACGTGCAGCTCCAAAAATAGAAAATCAATTTGTGGTGGCCAATGCTGATATTGTGGCGGATCGCCACGAATAGACTAATATGTGGAAAACACTGGGTTATGTTGTAAAGCCATACAGTAGGGAATTTAACACTGTTTCTTACTTTGTGAAAAGGAAATGAAGGCCCTCTTCACAAAAGATGTTTTTATTATGTTTACATTTTTAGGCAAATTTTACAAACATGAGTGAACATTTTAATTTGGTGCTCACCAGAGTTTTTGACTGGAACGCTACTGTTGTGAATACAAATTGCAGGTTTGTAACAATTTCTCAGACGTGCCTATAAAAAGTATTCACCCCCTTGTATGTTTTCCCCTTTTTTTGCTTTTATAAATGAAATTTTGGTCAATATAATTGGGCTTTTTAGACATAAAATTCGAAGCCCAGTCCTCAGCCTAACAGGAAATTTGTGGCTGGACCTGAAAAAGCCTGTTCACATCCGACCCCTGTGCAACCTTGTAAAAACCTTTGTAAAAAAGAATTAGGTGTCCAGATGTGCATGCCTTATTGAGATCTATCCACAGACTGAGTGCTGTGATTGAGGCCAATGGTGCATCTACTAATTATTGACTTGTAGGGGTTGAATACTTATGCAATGACTTATTTTACATTTATATTTTTTAATTAACTGACATTACCTTGTATCACTTGGACATTAAAGAGATTTTTAGCATATTATTTTTGCCCAAAAAAATGTATAAAGGAAAAAAAGGGGATGAATATTTTTTATAGTCACTGTACACCAATCAGTGCAATGTTCTGCATAGAAAGCTTGTACCTGGAACTCATGCATGAATCACCCACCATACACAGTTGCAGGCTAAGTACACCCTCCCATAGCAACAGCACTCAGCAAGGATGGCAGTGCACCCGGCAGCATCCCGTGGTAACTAGCATCAGGGCTTTGGCGGGAGATCCTTTGAGTCCTGTGGGTTGAGAGGTTATGGAGGCGGAGGGTGCAGCAAGGCTTGTTTTCTGTTTGCTACCCCGACACTCCCAGCTTTGAGAGCATTGTTGAAGGGCCTCTGCGAAGGTACAGTAAAGCTCACCCTCAAGTATAATATTGTATTGATACAAGTGATACAATAAAATTGACAAACACAATCAAATGTTTTCATGTTGTGGAGTAAATCAACCTAAAATATATTTTTCATTGTTCAGCTCATAACATGCACACTTTTTAATCATTCAGGCATACAGGTAAAACATGCAATGTTGTTGTTATTTGGATGTTATGGGCAGCTGCACTCAACCTGTGCTGAGTAAGTGTGGGTAGATGAGTAAATAATATATTTAATGTAGTTGTAGGTTTGATGTTCTGAAGGAAACTTTAGTAGTAGTGTTGAGTATGTGACAAATTTACTCACAACCACGCTGGGATAATCAAATATTGGGTCTGAACTAGTAACCTAGTGACGACTTAGAAGTTTAGATTGTGGTACAGATCTAGTATAACTACTGTTAAAGGAGCAATTTGTAAGATATGGCCATAATTTGGGTGAAAGAATAAACAAAATCATTATCAACAGAGTGTGGAGAATCAACAGTGTTAATGTTATGTAAAAGATGTTGCGGGAGATATCTAGTGAAGTTAGCATACTAACCAGCTAGCCCCAGCCCATCCTATGTCCTAATACCACTTTGTACCACAAGAGGGGATAGTTTGTTGGTATAGCCCTGCGTAGTTTCTGCTTGGAGATGTATGTATGCGGCTCTGCTACATTTCACAAACTCTTTCAGTGTAGTAGCTGAACAAAGTAAACAAACAAAATGTCAAGAAAACAACCTACTCTTACATATATTGTCTTTGGTAAACAAAAAAAATATAACCACACACCTTAACTGAAGTTTTTCCCTTTTACCTGCTAAGATGAGCCTATAGTTACCTCATTAACTCATTGTGACATATACTTCATTCAAACTCTACATTAACTAAATGTAATTATAAGATGTGAAAATATTCCAGTTCTACGCGCTGTTTTCATCCACTGCTGATGGCCGACTGCCATGTGTACTCGTACCCAGATTCATATAGTCTTGCTCAGTGATGCTGTAAATCACCTCTGTATTGTATACTTTTGTCACCAAACTAACCTCTGTCTATCTCAGACAGGTTGTCCTCAATCCTAGTTTGATATACAGATGTCTCACTCTCTCTAACCACTCCCCTCTGGTTAAAAATAAAGTGATACATGGAGGAAATGTGGCACCACCAGCTCGTTTTTTAATATTTGTCCTCCCTGCCCTCCAGCCTCAGCTGTGAGATCACATTTTACAGAAAGCCATCAGTAATTTTTTCTTCACTTTGGGTGTTCTTCTGTAATAGCACATGAGTGAGGACAAAGGCTAAAAGAGGCCCCCACAGGCCAATGAAAGCAGCCTCTTCCAGTACGGCCTGTGACTGAATTACCACCCACCTCCCCAAAACCAGCTCCCTCGACCCTGGCGGCCGGGCCACTAATGCATTTACCAGCAATGAGGAGGAAAGGGCACAGTGACAGGAGAGAATCAGCTTTCTCGTACATGGTAATAGGGGGGGGGGAGAGGAGCCTCCAGCCCAGTTTCAAATCCTAATGTGGAGGGCAGGGCTGCCAGAAAGGAGGCAGCCACAGTGAGAGGCTGTGGGATTGGTGGGATTATAATGGCTTTTGGAGAGGATGAGAGGTGCAGATGGGCTGTGAGATGAAAGTGGGTCCAAACCCAGTGCCGACAGTAGATGTCAGTCGCGAGGATGGTGGCGTTTCGCTCAGCAGTGCATCATAAATCCAATTAAGCACCCAAATCCAAATTAACACATGCACAAACATGCACAGAGGCACACACAGACAGCAGGACCATACTGCTAGTACAAAATATTTGTTCTGGGATGCAAAGAAATTCACCAACCAAATTGGCATCTATGTTTCTCAAGTATTAAATCCAAGTGCCAGCAAATGTTTTCTGCTGTCTACGCGGCCTTCTTACTGGAAGGACAGAGTTGTTACTCTTCATAAATTCGAAACAAGCGGTATGAGGGCTGTCTGTTTGTGCATCTCAGATTTAGAACTACAGAGACTCAGAAAAAATGTTTGGGTTATTTCAAAAAGAGCCTTAGCCGTGTAACATTATAAACCCAGCAAATCGATGCTTGACATTTTTCCATCACTGACCCTACGGCTGCAGCAGTTTCATACATTAGCTGCTGAGAGTGCCTCTCCTGTGATGATGATGGAGTTTAAAAAACTGTTCAGAAAACTGCTCAGATGAGTTCTGTGTATCATCCTGATTGACCACAACATTGTTTTAAGGAGGAGCATTTTTCAAATGTCATTTTATTTCAATGTTTTGAGCACCACAAAGATTTTTTTTTTTATTGGGTTGGCAAAAGATTTCAAAACCTCAACAACAGATGTGGATAGTACAGGAGCTTATTCCAAATGATTGTCACTGGCCATATGAGTTGGAGCATTGGATCTCCTCACACGGGTGTCTTAAAAGCATGTTCATCAGTTTGGCCGTGATATAGCGGATATAAATGAGAGTGTAAATGGGCTGAATGTAGTGCTTTTCAAGTCTACATTCACACACTGATGGCGCAGGCTGCAAAGCAATTGCATTTGCATAGAAATCTCTGTATCACTCCTGACACTTACACCGCTTATACTATCTTGCCCGAGGACACTTCAACAACTGGGTATTCGGACTGCTGACCTCCTGATTAGTGGGTGGTCCGCTCTGAGCTGCAGCTCAGATGTGTGGTTGCTGAGCCCATAACCTTGCAGAAAACGTTGTTGTTAGTCCAGTTTTGTACTGAACTGAAAGTTTTCCAAGAATGTTCCATTTTGTCGCAAATTAATTCTTATCGTTTTGACAAATCAGGGTACATCGCCCTGGTAACTCATGCTGCACACCTTACTTTGCCTCGGAGCAGGTCATGTTCAAGATAACAGATCAAGGCATATAGGAGCACAGCCTTCTGACCAATGAATTCAATGGGAAATTACTTATCATATGATGTGCACAGATCTTTAGAGGTGCATTGCTGCGTAGGAGGGCCCTTCCTGTCCTCCTCATTTTTTCCCTTGTTGGCTGCAAGCAATTTAAAACCTTTTTATTGGGCTTTTCTATACTGATCATCTTAAAAAAGTAACTGATTGAAACACTATAGCCTTGTACTTGCCTTAAGTTATGAGTATTATTAGTATTTCTTTGAATTATGTTTAATATGTATTTTTGCTAGCTCCCGTGTCCCTTATGACAGCAGCGGTTGCAACTGAAGGATTAAGACAAAAAAATGGTCATACACACAAACACATCTAAGACATATTACCATAATGGGATACACAAATTCAATTATAGTCGGGTCAGCTCATGCGCTGATGATGGGGCAGTAACATTATAAGCAGTGGGGCGATTCATCTGTCAGCCGTCCTTCCTGCATTTGGCATATGTAACCGTGGTTCATGTGTTTAACTTATTTTTTGTGTATTATTGACGTTTCCCCTCTGTTTGTAACATATTCCACTCTGCTGCCAGATGTTGAACTTGCTCCATAAACCAGGCCTCCAGGGAGCTGCATGTGTACATCTGGACTCTCGGTCTACAAAGCAGTGCATGCAGATTTTCAATGTGTTTGTTAGCCTGTCAAATCTAATGATAGTGTTTTTCTCTACTCTTGTCTCAGTGTTCTGATGACTATTTAATACAATGACATAATTTTAATTGAGGAATATTTAACATTGCCCCATAATAATCATTATTATTATAACATTAATATAGAGTAATGTAACAGTTGTACTTGTAACATACTTGAAGATCAAGTTGTAAATAAACAAGTTCTTAAGAGAGTAAACACATATTTTTACCTAATCTTTTGCAAAACATCCATCCACAATTTACAAACCAACTTGCTGGTTCAATTTTGACTTCACATACTTAGAGCAGAGGCTTGCGCACAGTTTTTCTATACAAAAATATATTATAAAAGCACCCTAATGGAGCTGACCATGAACCATATAATCATCCGTTCACATCCAGCCAGGAACCATTGTTTTCTTCTGTTCTCCATTTCCTGTCACCTCTCTATTGTCAGCTAAGAAATAATGACCCAAAACTGTTTTTTGCCATGATTGCAGGTCTGCTCACTACTGTATGTTTATCCCCAAATACAGTGGATTAGATTAGAGTACGCTGTCATCACAACTGATGGAAATGGTGTAAAAATTAACTACAAAAAAAGTAAACCAGATTTATCCTTTCACACTATGACATAATGATCAGCGATAGAATGGCTCCTGCTTTGAGTTTTAGAAGAGTACTGCACATACGGAGTATTACACTTCTAAAACATTGTCAGCTTTTATTTTTCTTTAAAAAGGGTCAAAGTTGATTCAGCAGAACCAGAAATATCATCTTTTTATTACACCTTCTTCTTGTTTGTCAGAACCCGGCACCTATATCACTCACAATGCAACTCTGACGGTTCAGTCGGAGTTGGAGGTGTGTTGAATCTAGTCGTTAACATTAAGAAATTAGAAATTAGAGGGATGCTATAGAGGTCTGGGAAGTTCACTTATTTTACTCTTCTGTTTATATGCCTAGATTTTAGTAGTAGTCTACTAGGGAGTAGGAGTCTTCAGACCTAATTAAAAATTAAAAAATTAAAAAAAATAAAAAATTATTTGAACGCATGAGTGGGAAAATATATTTTGAAATTCATATAGATCTCACAAAGTATAGACATAGCACAGAAAAATATGCAAATGTGAGAGCAAACTATGCCAAGAAAATAGTTTACAGTCTACAGATGTCTGCGCATAGGTTTGGTCTCAACAGTGGTACGAACACAGCATGTGCTGGGATGAATGCTTTTTGAACACAAGCCCTGGGGCTATCGTTTCAGAATTGAAGAATGCATGTATTAATCAGAGCATTCACATGAGAGCATAGCAGTAGAAGAGCGCAAACCATTTTTTTTATTTGTCAATGATTCTCCCTCAAATTGGCATGGATAACTAACAGCTCACTCTCAGCGCTGTCCATGGTTCTGAAACAATAGCTAAGCAATGGTCACACGTACCTCGACCAATTATGTATTTTTTTCATTATTTTTCTATAGTACATAAAGTTAAACAGAGGGGGGTGAAAAAAACACAACTCTTGGGGGCGAAGCCGAAGCCAAATTACAAAATGTTAATGCAAAATACATTATGTGTGCTGTCAGTAGAGGAAAGGGAGCAAGTCATCTGCCTGGTGTGGACTGACAGCCTTAAAGTACAGCTCTCGCCTCCGATGTGGCAGTTGATGTGTAAATAATAAAATTTGCAGGCGATGTCAGCCTTCAAGCCCCTTCCTTTTCAGCCAATCAAATGTGACCACAGTATGCCTAATAATCCAATGCGATTTATTTGTCATGACTCGGTCTATGTTATAGATGTTATAGGTCCCTGTTTTTGTCTTGTGTATTTACCTCCCCTCTCGTTCCAGATCCCCCTTCCCTGTTCGTATGGTTTCATCCTCCTTCCTGATTGTCTGTCTCCACCCTGATCACTTTCACCTGGTGTTAGTGTGGGTGTATATATAATCCTTGTGTTTCCCCCGTTCGTTGCCAGTTCATCTTCTTGTCCCCATGCAGAAACGTTCCAGCCTTTGTTCCAATTGTCTTCGAGTGTTTCCTGGTTTTCAACTTCAGCCGTGTTTCCTTCGACCTCATCTTTGCCTGATCGCTGCCTGATTTGTTTGCCCTCGCTGAATGACCACACGTGTACCGACCTCCTCACCTCAGCCTGCTCCCTGTCTGATGTGTTTGCCCCGCTGACTGACTACTTGTGTACCGAACCTATTTCCGAGTAAAGACTGTTACCTTGCCCTACTCTGTGTCATGTCGTGCAATTGAGTCCAAACTATTGTTGTGATTTCCCTGGTCGTGATATTATAGGTCATTATGCAACACAGAGTTGCATCACAAATGAAAGCTCATAAACTGCTTCATGTTACATAAACATAGAACATATTGACAGTTATTTATGTACAAATATACATGAAAACCTAGATACAAGATATTTATGATTAGATGGTCTGCAAATTTTAAAGAGGCTATCTGCCGCAGCCTCTGCATGCGCCACCACTGCCATGAGTTGGTTGTTTTGGAGATGAATCGTCTAGGCGGGCATATGGGCGTTATCTAATATGACTTCATTGCAAAGACAATATACTAAATAGCAAACAAGTTCACTGACATACTGGTAGGGATAATTATGTTCCCCCAAAAGTATTGGTAAATAGGCACAGTTTCTACTATCCCCAAACCCTTACTAAATAAATAAAAATAATCTGCTTAAACTTCTATAATAGAAGAGAACATGTGCCTCAAGCATAAACCTCTCGAAAACAACAAAATACAAGAAAAACACTAAGAAATGCAGCACCTAGTTTTCACATGTATTTTCCAAGCTGTGCAATGCCTTTCTCTCCGCTGATGGTAATTGGTTTGATAAGTGATGACAAATGGTATGGTATTTGTTGAGAACAATTGAACATCCTGCTAAATCGCAGGGAGGGGAACGCAGCTCAGATCTTTACAGCCAGCAACCAGCTATTCTCCCATCTATCACACATCTGTCAGATTCACTGTACATATGCCATTGTGTCAAGAAAAGAAAAAAAATGCTCAGCTTTATTGCATTTCCAACATCAATTTAATGTCCTCAAGAATAAGGAAAAAAACAAAAAACAAGAAAATGGGGGTCCGTCTCTGTTACAGAATTGGTTAGATTGATTGTACATATAGGGATAATGCATTGTTAGGTAAACAGACACTCTGTCTGATGCTTCGCCAGCACTGCAATTTAATCACACCAAAAGTAAATATATGAATTCCTGCTCCTGAACACTCATTAAGGATGCTCACCATACGGCTCCCTCCTGGAATGAGGCATTTGCAGCTTCGGTAGTGAGAGTAATGACCATCATTCATACTGCCAGCTTTCATTGCCTGGTGGCGTGTTTAGCTACACATACTTGAGATTTGGAGGAAGGAAAGGCAATTGTATTTAATCATCCCCAGGGGGAGATCTGCCTTGAAAATCACGTTCAAGTGATCAATGGCTCATGCAGACAAGCAAAGCATTCTATGCAGGCATTACTCTCCTCACATCCCTGCCCAGCACTTCTGACCCCTACTTTCATGTCTACAAATTGTGGGATGAGATAACTCTGCAGTATAACATTATCTGGAGATAAAACCTTTGTGCGATGAAATTACCTCATACAGATGAAAAAAAAAACAAGAAATATAATTAAAAAATGCAATTAATTAGACATATTTATTCATAATGATAGCATATGATTATAAAATATCTGCAGCTACAGTGACTCAGCAATTAATGACTGTAATTACACACCCCTCTTTGCATCATCGAAGTGTGATGTATGGCCTCTTCACGAGAATGTTCTGTCAGATGACTCCTTCAATTCCTCCTCCTGGTGATAAATGTTTCTAAGCCTGGTTGACGTCACTTGGTCCGCTCTGTATCCCCACACAGAGTCACGCCAGTTGAAACAGAAGAGCAGCGCTGGTGTTTCTTGACAAATGCACAAGTCTGCACTCTTAGATCAAACAGCTGACAGTCATAGAATTAACCTCCTGAACCCAAAGCTGTTATTCATTTACTTCATGTCCACGCTGACGGCATAGTCACTGCATGTGGCAGGCTAAATGACATGTACTTTCATTGAACTACGTGGTAAAATACCATGAAATGCCATCAGTTGGTATGTAAGGGACTGCATAAATATGTTTAAATAATAAATATAATAAAACATATAATTTGTATATTTATGAATATGTAATTTAAATATATATTCAACAATGTACTTGCAATTTATTATTTAAAATAACAAATGTTATATTATCTATATATTGACAAATATGCAAATTCCCATACCATTTTAATGTTGTATCATCCAGCAATATAGGCAAAACATATTCTAAGTAATAGATTTTTAAATACATATTAGTAAATATTACCAATTACTTGAAAATATGGCAGCTTACTCAACACTGTGTGCATACAGGTGTGTGTATAATGCTGGCAATACACAGTATAATCCCAAGGTATTATGTTTGTATTGAGCCTTGATTCAGGACACGATTTACGATGCTCAGTACTACCGTTCGGTGCCAGTGGAGGTGGAAAGTCCAGCTGTGGAGGTTTGAATAGGGTATTTTTAATTCTTTCAATAATGATCCATTACCTTAACTGTGTATGAAAGTGTTTTAGCTGTTCACTGCAGCAGCCAGTCTTGTTTATCGCATGATTAGAATTATCTGATATCATTGTTGTGATTGGCAGTAAGGCTGGTAATGCATAATGCTTGAGGTGTGTATCGAGCTGTTGTTGCTGTGCGCACTTCTGTTATAGGGGCCATAAAGAGTAATCATTGTGTACTGTATGAAGTGTTTAAACTGCATTTGTATACAATTGTGACCCTCAATTTGAACTATGAGTGTTTAACTGTGCTCATTTACAGACATACCCACACAGGGCACAGGGGTTATGACACTGCTATTTATTTATTTAAATGGACCGAGAGGGGTTCTTAACTGGTTATGAAACCGTCGCAACTTAATGCTGATGCTTGTGAAAGTTTCTTTTAGCTGCTCAAAAAGTCCATCCACATTTTTCAAATGGACACTCCCACTCAATCATTACTAAAGGCAGTGACCCCCCACACAGAGGAGATTATGTTTTATCCATTGTTATTTAACCTTAATTTAGGCATGCTATGAAAGATTTTTTTCGGTTGCTGTTTGGAAAGGGGGCAGAGCAGCAGTGGTCATGCGAGCTACAGAGTTAATGAAGAGAGGGAGTGTCGATAGCATGGACATAACACTGAATCAGAAACAAAAACATAATTTTTCTGATTGTGTCACAGCAGTTACACAGTTGACCAACATCTCGCCAACACCTTCCCGATGAGCAAACACTCCCCATGCTATATCTTTCCAATGTAATTTCTATTGAGGGGCCGATGTCTGCAGGACGTGTGTTATCTGGGAAAAGACAAAAACAATCCTGTAGAAAGTTGCCTCATCGCCAGATTTAGTGGGAATTCAGCCAAAGTGTATGCTGTGTGCTTTTGTTTGAGTGTAGTTCAGCAGAGTGTGCCATGCTGGAGGAGGGTATACACTAAGGGGATTACCAAGCCAAAGGGATTCTTCACAACCTGGTGATCCGAAAATTGTTCTCACTGATTACTTATAATTGATCTGCAGTGGTGATTAAACATTCATATTGCTGTACCCTTGTATGAAATCAAATTTAAAATGATAATAAGAGCCTAAAGATATGAATCTGCAACAATTTTGATTGAATCGGTTAATTGTTTAACTGCTTTAAGATAAAATGCTAAAGATACTCTGGTTCCAATTTCGCAAATTTCAGAAAGAAAGAAATATAGGAAAAACAGCAAATATGCGTACATTTGCTGTTTTTCGTATTTTTTTTCTATCTTGGAGTCTTTGAGATTTGTCACCAGACCAAATGATTTGTTGAGGAAGTAATGTGCAGACTAATAAAGAGTGTCCTACCAGAGAGAGAAAACCGCATGTTAGTCCCATGTATGCATGAATTATGGATTATGGATACTGCATTATTTCATAATAATGTGAGCATGTTTGTTTCCTTAGCTCAGAGCTTGACCTGAGCAGCCCCTCCACGTAAACAGCAATACAGTATGTGGAGGCGAAGGCTCAAACGCTTCCATGAAGAAGTAAACACAGCAGCTTTTCTGAACACAGTGTACCACTGCACCTGGTCAAACAGCACCTGAGGGCTGTTTTCATCTCCCCACTTCACAAAGTTGTTTATCTCCCTCTGCAAATCTGTTTTTATGTCTGTCTTCCTCTGTGAAACCACACAGGCAGCATTTTTCAGCCCTGCTGTGAATTGCTTACATCCGCCTCTCTTACTGTACTCTGTAGCGCACATGATCCATAAAAATAAAGACGGAGTTTGCCCTTTTGGTTTTTATTCTGCAGATTTTTTGTCTTCAGGCAGATGAGTCTTTCTCGCTTATTCCTCTGCCCGATTTTGTCAGACGTTGTGCTTAATTGTGGCTGATTGATCTTGAGAAGAGCAACACTCTTTATCCTTTTTGTGTTTGCTCCTTTCGCTGGCAGAAGAGCTGTAGGAGCAGCTTTCATATTCTGGCCTGTATAGATGCTTTGTCACAAAGCTCCCGGAGCATCAACAATCCTCTGGATCTAAATGCCTCCCCTGGTGCTTCCCCCCCCAGCGAGCTGTCGTCGGAGAAAGTGTGTTTGTGAATGGAACAAATGTGTTTCACAAAGCTACCTGAGAGCTCCGAGCACAGCTCTTTTTAAAGTCTTCTCCGCAGTGCTGTGAAACTTTTCTTTGTGGGAGTGTGCTTTCTACTCAAGAGAGACAAAAGTGAGGGCCGTGTGAGGCCACCCACGCTCTGCGTTGTTACAGTCCATCTCCACGAGGTCGGCAGGGTTAAGATCACCAATCAGAGAATGGTGATTGAACCCTTGTGATGAGAAGCGGGGAGAGCCTCCGGATATCCAATCAAGAGTCGGCAGGCAGGATACAAAGTCTTGCGCTTTGGCTAACTCCATCACATTGGGATTCAATCAGGTGCTTTGTGGGGAGATGGAGCCCTCTCATGTCAAGGTTAGTGGCTAGTGAGAGAGAGAGATGGATGCATTAGAGCTGCTCTTAAAAGGTGTTAGCACCGGCGAAACAAGGAGCGGCTGGGTCTTCCTTTTGAGCGACATCCAAATTGGCCTGCATGTTATCCCGGAGCGAAGTCGCATCAAAGTCTGTCCCTGGGCTGATTAACTGGAGGGAGTTGCATTTGAATGTGTCACTTTTCTCCCTCTCTCTCCCTCCCGCTTTTCTGTCCCATCTCCTAAAGGCTCTCTGCTAAGCTGGACAGATAGGCGTGCCCTTAATTCCCATTATTCTATGCATTTTCAAACAGCCACATGGATACTGCAGGTGAATCTCAAACCACAGTCACGGCCACCCAACGCAACAGCGCTTTGTCTGCTGCCTGCTATTTGTATTGATTTCCAACTTCTTCTGAGCTCGCCTTGTTGTGGACCGAGGCAAGGAGCATCAAGGGCGACCAAACAAATGTTAAGGGTTTCCATGACAACAAGTGCTAGGCGGGTATTTTTTCATCATCACAGATAGGTAAACTCCTCTGGAGGCAGGATGATTGTTGTTCAAACCTGTCTTTATTGTTTATAGCGCTCACATACTGTAGGCCTACACACGAGCAATGTGAGCTACAATGGCATATATTTAAACTGCAGAAATAATACACATTACATGACATGCATGACATTTCTCTGCCCTATAATATTCATAATAGTCCTTTCAAGCTTGTAATTCTCTGTCTGTTCATTTGTTCATTGTCTGTTCTGCAAGCTACTCTGAGCAACTACCAGCAAGTTCCAGAATCACAATTCTCAAAACCTATTCTTCTTCTTTTTTTTTTTTCATTTCCTTCAGTGTTTCATGTTTGTTCTTGTACATGTAAAAGTTCAAAAGGTCCGTATGAACAGAATCCTCTTTCTCCCATAGAGTGGTGGAGTCTTGCCTTTTATTTTGTGACTTTGTGACATCACACTACGTGACACATTTGCATAATTTCTGCCTAGTGGATAATTTGGCATATAAGAATTAATTTGGCACAGGTGCTCTGTTGTTGTTAGTGATGCTAGCTTGGGCATGTGTGAGCTGACCAATCAGAGGAGACTGTGTATTTGGGATGGGGGGCCTTAAAGAGACAGAAGCTAAACAGAGTGTTTCAGACAGTGTTTGAAGCACTGGACAGTATGAGAATACTGATGTGTTATTGAGTAATTCATTAATATGTTTCCTTATACATTAAACCCATGACATTTCATCCAATGTTTACTTCATTCTTCAAGTAAAAATATGTCACTCTACATCACAGATTGGCCTCAAAATTATTTAAAACCTGTATAGCACCAATATACAGCACCCTCTATCATTAGACCCATAAGTTGGATAAGGAAAGAGTCTTCAGAAGGGTAAAAGTAGAGGTCCTTCTTCCAGGGTGGACAGACATGCAAAAGATGTTGTATGTACATAGAAGACATGAATAACAATTGTAATCGTCGTCGTAATCGTTGGGAAATAGAATTACAATAATGGTTAAATAGATAGTAAAAATAAATAAAGAATGTGGATTCATAATAATTTGCAGCAAAACTGGTGGCACCTTAGCCAAATATAAACAAATAATACTTTTCATAGTATGAATCTTTAAAGTAACTGATTATCTGATTGATAGATAAAACCACTTCTTAATACCACTGACATATTCTACTTTGAAATCCTGGGGAGGCTTTGGTTTATGAGTTTCTGAATATTAGTGGATGACCTAAACCTAACCCTAACCGTAACTCACGTCAAAGTGTCTTGAGCAGATACTAAACCCCTTGCATGGCAGCCTCTACCATCAGTGTATGAATGTTGTTGTGAATGGGTGCAGGTGACAAGTGTTTGTAAAGCTCCCTGAGTAGTCAGTAGACTGGAAAGTGCTATATTAAATAAAAGGTCCATTTACCATTTAACCATTACCATATTTGGATTCATGTGGCCCTCTTCCCACTTTCTTTTGCTCAATTTCAATTAATCGAATTCTGATCTTAAACTTCAAGCAAATTTAGATTTCTAAGGATTCTGTTCGGGGCAGATTAGATACTTGGATCATATGACTGACAGGATCTGAGAGGACAGATGTCTGATTGATTCCATTCACGCTCCATTGCTCATCCTTGGTAACCTGAATGAATGTTTCATCTTGAATTTTTGAGTCTGAATTTCATCAATCCAAGCTGAGCATCTTATTATTTTTGGCTTCACTTGAATTTTTAGATCTCGACTTCACTTGTTAAAGTAGGGCAACACACGCGCACACGCACACACACACACACACGCACGCACACACACACACACACACACACAAAGTACAAACTGGCAGGCACAAAAAAATAGATAAAAATTCAACTAAGCTATAAGGGAAATGTAGCAAATTACGGTTGAATAGGGATAGAATAATTTTGTTTCGTTTCGTTTCGTTTTTTTTAGAATAATTAAAGAATAAAAAAAACAATAAAGCCTAAATATCAACAACATGAATGTGTAAAGAGCAACTTCCATTTATTTTAGTTTAGTGAAAAGCATTCATCTGATACATGTATCTTTTGTTTGCCTGCACACAAAGTAGCATTAGCATAGCATCACTTGACTTTTCAGTCATGTTTCTGGCTCTGTTAGCCTTTTAGATCCGTGTTTGGTCTCTACCAACTCCCAAGAAAAATAACTCCCTTGTTATTTGCTAATTTTTCAACTATATTCAACATCTAGTTGCCATCTTTATCTTTATGCCCATTGGTGCCAAACAGGTAGTGTACAGTGGGTTTATCAGAGCTTTTCCTTTGAAAGCAGCTGCCTGCTGATGCTCTTGGATATTCATAACTCAAAGATGAATCTTCAGATTTTTCCAGACTGCCAACTCTTTCTCGAATTACCATCAGGACAATATTTTTCAGTCAAACACAAGAAATATTGAAATAAAACCTTGTTAAACAAACAAAGAACATTCAATTATTGTGACTGTGTTGATTGGTATAAGAAAGAAAAACAGCCCTTTCAAAGTGGAATCAGCCAGTCAGGATCAATCCATTTGGCCTGCAGTAATAATGGCTATTCTGCTTGTAATAATGACCTCTGACAATTCAAAAGAAGGAGACCTCTCGGCTGTTAGACAGAAGGGAAAGTTTGTGTTTCAGTCTTTACTCATTAGTTGCAAAAGGACATGACACATGGCAGCTGCCTTTTTCCACAAAAGGAGTTAAAGGAGTTCAAGGAGAGCCTGGGAAGAGAAAGGACATTTTTCACCTCCAGGTAATCTTCTCGTCGCACTGCAACAATTATTCAGCCTGATGAGGTTATGGACAGAGTAGAGGACACACGGAAAGCTCGCCTTCAGCATTTTGGAAGTACAGAGGAAGCTCTTCTGTGCTTTGCAGCCTGAGTGAGCTTTTGTTCCAGCACTTGTTTATTCTGTCGCAAGCCTCTGAACTCTCTGTGAACACCTATGAGGGGAAAACATCATTAATATTTGCTAGTATCGACTGAGGAAAGATTTGAGCTGTATAGGCTTCGGCATCCGGTCTAATCGCACACCTGAGCACAAGGTAAACAGCAGCGCAGAATGATAGAAGTGATGGAGGTGTTTCTCACGCCCGAGTAACTCCTGTCAGTTTATCCGGTGGACAAATTAGCCACTCAAGATAATGCAGTGCAGTGAAATGGAGATGAAAAATGATGCCTCGCTCACAAAACTTTGAACATTTTCAGTCATAAATATTTATTATCATCTAGCTTTGATTTCTCATATAGGCTATAGGATTACATTATATTGTGTAATTTTATATAAATGTGTGCAAAGCCTTGAAGTTTAGTATTTTACAAAGAGATATAGGGCTGGGATTTCTGAGACGGATTTAGAGACATTTTCATGGGGTTGCAAGAGGGTGGCGTGCTTGCCACTTTAAGGTTTGACAGAAATCCGTCTGCTGATTAAATTATATACCACATCTACACTACAGATACGTATCGTCAAACTCTGTGAAGCCACACATTTAGTGTTAGCAACTAATATCCAAGATATCCAGTATTTGTCTGATAATGCTGAGCAAAGCAGTCATTTTTCTCCCTCTACTTTTTCTGGACCGTCACTGCATTACTGACTAATGGGGCTTTTTTGTTTGCGGCTTGGAGCGAGAGATTTTAGTCCTTTCTCAACTTGGTGCTTTCGGTGCTTGATGAGCTAAAATCTGTTTGTCTGCATAATGAGCAGTTTCAGAGATGTTTCTGGGCCCCAGGCAATCAGGAGACGCTAGTAAGCACCAGCGGATATTAGGGTTCAGTCAAGCATGAGTTACTATTACTGAACAACAGAACAGCCCCTCCACTATATCTGCGAGTAGATTATTTATACTGGTAGAAGTTCGTGACCCTCCACAGAAAGCTGCCAGAAGCCGGAGAAAAACGCTGTCCGCTGCAGGGACGGCTAGCAGCAGCTGGGTGGAATCAGTCTGATACCAACCCTGTGTCCTCTTGCGGCCCCCTGGCACCACGCTGTGGTGAGGCTGTTTGTGTTCCTTATTTAATGATTGCAGTTATTGTTGTGTCACACATAAAGTCGCTCTAAAGGGGGAGAGGCAGGACCTAGGGGTCTGCAGGGAGCGTGATCTTGTTGCATTCACTTGTGTTCGGATATTGTAAATAAAGATAAGAAAAGTAATGTTTTTCAGCTACGAGCAGCTCAGAAAAGCAGCATAACACACTGAAGCTGCCTCACATGAAGAAACACCAACTGTAAGCAACATACTAAATCTAATCAATATTTAAGGCTGTAATTTATTACAAAACAAAATGCTTAAAAATAATTTGAAATAAAATACTGGTTGTCAGAGATGGACCACAGAGTTCTTCCAAACCAGGTGCTTCTTTTGGGACAGTTCAGCTGCTGGTCCCACTCTGTGTCTGCTCCATACTATCAAACCAACCAAAAAAGTATTTTTTAATGTAGGAGATAATCATTAAATCATCCTCTCCTACATTAGCGGACCAGAAAAAAATACTTTTTCTTGAGCAAGTCAAGGCAAGTCAAGTCTCTTCGCCTCCCAAAGATTCTGCAGTCTTACCTGCAGTTTTCCATCTTTAAAAAGAGAAAGGTGAGTTATTATTACCCGTCTACTGTTGATATCATTGCCCAACTTATGTTTTTGTTTTTTTTTTTTAAATTACATTTAGCAGACACTTTTGTCCAAAGCAACTGATAGTAATTCATACATACATTCATACACTAATGGCGATGGCTGCCATGCAAAGGTGACCAGCACATCAGGAGCAGTTTGGGGTTCAGTATCTTGCCCAAGGACACTTCGACAGACCAGAGGAATCGAACCAGCAACCTTACGGGTAAAAAGACAGTCACTCGGAGCATATGTATCCAGTTCAATAACTATTAATTGTATTTGTATTATAACTGATAATTGATTATTATTCTTTCTTCATTTTAGGTGATAATCGTGCTTCTGGAACTCCCATTATCTTAATTTTGGAACTTTGGAGGATGTAAACAGAAAGTATAACGTTGTCATGGAGCCAGTAATTAGCTGTGGGCAACAAGTTGAGCCTTATATTTTTGGCCTATATACATATTTATTTTACATATTAGAAAGTGAGAACCATTAAAAGTGTGTCGAATTAGCTTTTAGTAGTTCCTGTTTAAATTGTACCCATGGACATACAGACAACCATTACTGGATTACTTTGACTACTGAAGAAATCTTAAAAACATGATGTTCCTTAGGAAAAGTCTGGAGTCTTAAGGAGCATCATTTTTCAAGGATTTCTAAGCTGATACTGGGGAGCTTTTTTGCAACAGCATTTTCAGAGATAATGATGTTTCTGAACAGTGCAAGAATATAAAAATATGCGTGGAATGTCTCTCTGTTCCGATTTGACTGAGTTATGACTCCTAGAAGAAGGAGCAATCGGGTGCTAAAGTGTTTTTAAGTACCTACGCTGCCTCCATGAACTGTCACAGCCACTGCTGCAGCTCTGACTAACTTCCTGCTGTTTATACTACAGCTGCATGCATCCGTCTCTTTCACCTCATGCAGCATCTTTGACCCATATCTCTCCCTTCCATGCCGCCACTTTCAACTCTTTACCATGCACGGCACATGTGGAAAAAAACCTCTGCCACAGACAAACAGTCTTACATTACTCAATATATGATCAAACAGAATATTATCCAGCGGGTGGACGATTTTCTGATGTTACATATGAATGGTAGCCCTTGATGAGAATGAAGTGCTCTGGAAGATAATCGCAGATTATATTGCAGCTGTGAGTAAAAAAACGGCGGAGGTGTAACTAAAGCCACTCAGATTGCCGCCGCTCACTTTGAAATGAGATGGATCAAAGCGTAAACTACACTCCGCTCAACTTTCCATCACCGCTAAGCAGCAGGATGTTTAGATCTCACCTCCACATAAAATTTACTGCATGTCATCTGAAGTGGTGTCAGGACCAAGTGGCACAACAGAAAGCCATGCTGCAGCAGAGGCAACATATTATCATTTTGTCAGCGTAGCACACTCGAGGAACTCGTTTGTCTCCAGGCCGAGAGCCGTCATCTTACCTCAGACGACTCATGTAAAGCTGATCCTAACTCAAGTGATAGTCCCCCTACAAGCTCTGACAAGTTCATTTGGGTATAATTACTTGCCCCGCTCGGGTATTCTGTCGACATTTGTCACCTAGACACCCACATTACCCAATGAGATTAATTTGTCATATTTCTAGCGTTGAATATTTTTTCCTTCCTGG
This sequence comes from Spondyliosoma cantharus, assembly GCA_900302685.1. Taxonomy (NCBI): domain Eukaryota; kingdom Metazoa; phylum Chordata; class Actinopteri; order Spariformes; family Sparidae; genus Spondyliosoma; species Spondyliosoma cantharus. The sequence goes on along the minus strand of OMLP01033155.1, from coordinate 7,311 downwards.
AACTGATCTAATCCTCAGAACTCAGCAGACTACGGCAGCACAGGCCTCTTCCTCATACCTGCAGAGCTGGAGTGCTTTTTTTTTCAGCGCGGGCGACCTCCAGGCTTATTTATGTGAGTGGTCCCTGCACCCGTAGATAACGTCATTTAGCGGGGACCTGAGAGAGCGCCCCCTCCACTCCTGCTCAGACTTGACACCGGGCAGACAGATTTAGCTCCTCTGCCCTGACTCTGCACCACTTAAACTATGGGCCATTCCAGTCTCCATTAAGAGAATCGCTTCCTAATGAACCCTCTTCCTTGGGAGGAAGTGATTAATAGGAGTGGCCATGCAGGATTGCATTACCCAGCAACACTCCTCTCTGCAAAATGGGGCACACACAGGAATACAAAGAGAGTAGAGTGCTAGCATACTAACAATCATCTTAATGCTGTTGGGGAAGCAGAGCTGCTTTTAGCTGAAACTAACTGTACGCCCTGTCGCAGTGCTGGATGTCCTATTTCTGCATCACACAAAATGGCGAGTTATCTGGCAGTAGTTATTTACTAATCCTTTGATTCATAGTGTCTGTTTGAAGTCTAAAACCACACACATCTCAATAGCAATCACATGAGACTTACTTCAAGCACAGTGGAGATAAAGGGATTATGTTGGAAAAGATCATTAGGTCTTTTTAATCAGTTTCACTTTCACTAAAGAAGCTGCCGGGCCTCAAAACAAACCAGCGCTGCCTCCTTTGGAGTCTTGTGTTGTACGCTGAAAACTCCACTACAATGGAAGCCATCAGACAAAGCCACGGGAACCATATGCTCATGACAACAGGACGCCATCTCCACTGCCTTGCCTTCCCTAGGGCGCAAATCATGCCAAACTCAGCAGTGTGTTGCCTCCATTTTGCTTTAACATATGGCAGAGCAACGGCTGGAGAAGATCATGTGTTGCACAGGGGAGAGTTTTGACAGTCGCACAGCTCTATTGGCTCTGAGGGGCTTTCATTTGCTGGCAATGTTACAGACGAGGATCAGGAAAAGTCCCCGGGGATCAGCTCCATGCTGTGGAGAAAAGCTGTTTTCTACAGTATTAATCTACTGATCTATGACATGAACACAAGCTCCATAAACTCTGCAAGGCCAAAAGGCTGTGGAAAATACAGGTCATTTAGAGGTGTGAGGCTTCTTAACAGACTTAACGATGTGGCTCGGTAAACTTTGGTCATCCTTGATGCCGTGACCTCTCAGAGCCACGCAGGAAATGAGTAAAAAACCTTTGCCCTGGAGAAGCGCGAGGCTCTGCCACCTGTACAAATCCATGGAGGGCTTCATCAAAAAAATGAGGAGGATATAGACAGCGTGGACCCTTGACACTGCTGATGAGGCAGTGAGAAAAGCAGCAAGGAGTACTCAAAGCGTGGAGAGGCTCAAGAGGACAGCTGAGACTGATTACAGCGACCGCTGGGGCTTTTCAAGCTCATCTGAGCGCTCCGGGTGCCCCCACATACTCCATGACCTCCGGATCAGCAAGATGCAACATGAAAAACCTGCTGCTGCACTCTAATTCAACAGTGACCTTTAGCCCGCATGCATGGGCAGAGCTGAGTCTGTGATAGAAGCGACACGGCAACCTGTTGGTTGTCTCCAAGAAAGTCATGAAGGTCACTCTGAGCTGAAGCTCTGAAAGAGACGTCAGGCCGAGGAATGGAGCCCATTGTTCGCACTTCATTTTCCGGTCAGTTGGCATTTGCTCTGTGATTAGCTCATTATGAGATTGAGCGAGCGGCAGCCAGCGGACGTGATGAAGCGCACCAGGCCACGAAAAATGCTCTCACAGATGTGTGAGACAGACATTCTGAGGCATTAGCACCCAGTTAATGAACTACAAATGATGATGACGCTGATGACGGTAATTAAATCCATTTCATACGTACATGTTTGCCCGCGGAGAGAAACACAGCAAATGATCTGTTGAGGCCCGGAGAAAATGGTTTTCTGACAAGGGGATCGACTGTACTGTATCTCTAACGGAGCCTTAAGGGGTTTGATGGAGTTATCGCGTGGCTGTGTGCTGTATTGCTACACCCTCCCCAACCCCAACCCTCACCCCAACAAACACACAGAAGCCCTCATTAGCTTTACTGAAGTATAAATCGAAAGCTAACGCTCTTAAGTTACCCACCACGACTCTGTCATTCTGTGAAGTCATCTGCTTGCCTCAAAGGAAACATTAAGTAATTGTCAATTCCGAATAGGGCTCGCACTGCTCGGCGGTCTTAACAGCATCATTTTCTGCTTTTCAATTTGGAGGCAGCGCTTTATGACCACAGAAAACTGTCAAGGAAAAACCATAAACAGCGCCTCATTGCACTGAATGTTTTGTTTTAGCACCTTATGTCCACATTGAAGCCCAGAGATGAGCTTTTACTCGTGCTGAAGATATCAATTAATTGAGGGTGTTGATCAAATGCCTTCAGTCCATATGTGATCGATTGCCGCCGAGCTGCTGGATGAGAGCTGCAGGGGGAGTGTGGACGAGTCAAAGCAGCGGATCTGTCCTTGGACGCTGTGTGGGCAGAATGAGTGATTTCAGCTTGACCTCCAGTGTGTTCGGCGGAGGGCAGGTGCTCTGCTTTGTGGCCAATGCAGCCCAAAGTCATGGAAGAAGTAGGAATACTCTCCCTTTGACACTTCACCGAGAGCTTAGCAGTGGAAATATAGATATCCTTCTGCAAATCCTTAAATGACAGTTACTCCTCCTCTCCAAAGTGAAGTTAATCCGCTCCTCTCGGCCCACTGGTCGCTGTCTGGTACATATTAGCACTGCCTGATCAACAGCGCAGGTACCTGCAGCTGCAGCTGCTGCTTCCCAATCTGAATAAAAATCCACTTTTATTCACCAAGTGGGTTACAGACACTAAGAGGCTGCTCTTCAGAAGTAGAACTTGTTTTCTTTGAATGCATTCAGGAGTCTGAATGTGGGAAACACAAGTTGTGTTCCGAGGAATACATAATATCACCACAACCTTCTGGTTTGCTTGTAAAGCAAAATTATGGTCGACAGATGTTGGACTTTTGGGAAAAATCTAAAAACATGAGAAACTTGTCCGTCAGAAAACAGATTAAATTAGCTGATTTTGGCTTTTAAGAATGCAAGCGCAATACAAGCGAAAATCACATCGCCTGTTTATTCTGCTCTTGCTAATGTTGAATCACTTAATGTGAGGCCGTGTTTGATGAGACATTTATTGTAATCAAAATAGCGGTTGTGTCTGAAACCACTGAAAACATTTAACTAGAACTGATTGCGGTGTTATATTTTAAAAAGGTTCCACATGAATAAACATTAATATGTTCATTAATAATTGCAGCAGAATTGGAAGCAGCGGTGGTATTCTGGGTTCTGTTAAAAAATAATATTTTAGGCTAATTCTCCTGATGTAGTCGATGTCCTTGTATTTCATTTTTCTGCACTGAATAACCACATAGTTGGTTATAGACAGCTTCAATTACAACCATGCATTCCTCTATTATCCGTCGCCACTTATCCCTTTAGAGAGTCGCAAAGGGCTGGAGCTGATCCCAGCTGACACTGAAGGGGAGCGAGCAACAGGCGGGGTACACCCATGACAGGTTGCCAAGTTTATCACAGGACAAATAACCATTCCCGTTCACATTCACACCTACAGGCACTTAAGGATCACCACTTAACCCATAGATGCATAAGTGATTGGACCCTACACTCTTCCATAAGTGGGTCAAAACTGACCTGTATTAGAATCAATTTTTTGTGCCATTTCTCTCATTTTTGTTAAAGTGAAACACTCGCCAAAAGGCTTTATTTGTGAATGTATATGAGTCAAACCTTCATGTAAAAGCATAATTACGACGAAAGACGAACTTTTAAGATTTACGGTAGTTTCGTTTTCGGGAACTCATTTACAATGGTCATTTTTGACCCACTTATGCATCTAAGGAAGATGTCTTTGAATTGAGGAGCACCGTAGGGAACACACAGACTTCGAGGAGAACATGCAAACTTGACACAGAAAGGCTGTGGCCTGAACACAGAACCTGCTTGCTGCGAGGCAGGAGTACATGATTAATGCACCACCATACCATCCATTAAAAAAACTGTGTATTGTTTTTATGTGATTATAGCATCTTGTGTTATTAATATGATTGCATAGAGGTCTTGTTATAGTTTTTAATTGTAGAAAAAGTTGATCTCAGTGAAATCAGTACCGGTAGAGTGAGAGTTTTTGACCTGCAATGTGTCATTTTGCTGGCCTCATTGTTCTGTTTGTTTTGTTTTTTTTCATCCAGACCCTTTTGTCATAATGCCAAAAGAGAAAATGTTTACCTGTTCACTCTCAGGTTGCAATGATGGCTTGTAAAACTGATTTTAGTAATGAATAAACAAGTGATGCTCCCCTTGCTACTGACGGCAAATCCCTTGATAAATGTGCTTCTCAATTTTATCATTTATTATGTAGAAAATTCTCCCATATATTTTTCGTATCCAACAGTGCATATGAATAGAACAGGCATAAGATAAGATGTACCTCTATTGATCCCCCGTCGGGGAAAACCAGTAGAGACAAGGACTCAAACCCTTGTCCATGGGATCATCAGCCGCGAGCTTTACCCACTCTACCACAGAGCGGTGAAATAACAGGTGCATTTGGTCTCTCTCTGTATTTTATGCTGTGCCACTGCAGCCTTTATGTTTATCTGATGGCATTCATTCCATACTTGCGCATCAAGTCCTCCAAGGCCCCCTATAAATATCAGAATACTTTGTTGCTCTTGTTTGCTCCAGATGGACACAATAAAGTTTTTTTGATCCGACACATCTATAATCAGGATAACATCACAACAATTCATTCTTGGTAAGATCATGATTTGGGTTACTTGGGCAAGGGACCTTTGTCGCCATAATTACCACTGAGTTTTGATGAGGAAACAATTTTTGAGCGATATTCAAGCCATTCTTAATAACCCTTGGTACTGTTCAAGGCCTCCCACTCGATAGATTCATATGGAGCTTGGTACAGTCTGTGTAAATATGTATGTAAATACAGTATATTGCTCTGTTCCTATGATGTTTTTTGTGGAATCTTGTATCTGCATTTTTTCCATGCATTACGTTGATGTAACTTATTTAACATGCTCAGTTGACCATGATCCTTTTATTTTTACCGATGGTTCTGGTTTGCTATACTTTGGTGGTACATATAATTTAATTATGTTCAACAGGGTTCATTACTGTATTTGAAGGGTTTATATTTAATTTCTTTAAGGGTACTTGTAAGTCATGTCTCTACACTGGTTTCATGTCTGAAGAAGGGCCTGTGCCCAAAACATCACTGGAAGGTCAGTAATGTTCATGGGAGCATTATCTATTTTGCAGACTCAATTTTCTATTTTTCTATTTGTCATTGTTAAAAGAAAGCTGTGTTCTTTTTCGATGGAAAACAGGAAAACGAAAAGCAGTCCCTGAGTTGAAGTCAGATGTTTTTTTCCCCCTTTCATCCACCCTGACCTCCTTCCAAACTTTGTCTCTTTGAAATAATGTCAACCTACTTCCTTCTGTGCTCCCAAGAGACGAGAAGCCTAATTTCTACGAGTGTAAATATATGTTGTTTGCCGAAATGACACTGTTGATTTGCTTGGGAGGCAGTTTCAAGGAAAAGTTACTAGATCTGACCATGGCTGGACTGTTAGGGGCCCCTGGGTAAACCATTTGCAGTTGGACATCCCCATCTAACACCCTGTGCAATGTGTATGTACCCTGTGAGTACTTTTATGCTTAATTAATTGCCAAAAATCTTTTGTATTTAAATTAAAGGCAACTTTATTTGGAATATGTTCCACATGAGCACAATATAAGTGAAAATATAACTCTTAAAGCTAGGTTTTGTCCCACACATCCTCGAACCTGAAACAGATGAATAGGTCGACTGCCATTGACTTCTAAATCGACGTGATTGTTTTATACCAGCGACATGTATGCCAGACCTTCATCATACACTCAATTCTGGTAAGGTTAAATAACTTACTGACAACATTTGGTTTCACACTGGACATGAACAGTGGTCTCCTGGATGAAAGTCCTGTGCTTGTTTAACCCATTTATCCACCTCATCGTCCTCCTGATGTGGAGTTGTCTACTTCTCCTGACTTCCTCCTTGACTCTAATATTAACTGCACCCACTAGAGGTCGCTGCTTAACAAGAAACTTAAGTATGGGTAGCAATAAGCAGTTTTTACAGTCAATCTATGTGATTGTTGTTTAGATACCCTATAGAAACCACTGAGAACACTACACTAGTGGCATCAGTTTATCAGGAAATCAAGAATAACGCCTGGTGTACTGTAACTGGCCTTTCACATCATTTTCTGAGGCTGCGCACAGCCCCTGTCTGGAGGTGTTCATTGAGAAGCTGCTGGTTATCAGATTGTTGTCAGTTACTTAAGCAACAAATAAAGATATCTGTCCAGAAATGGTGTGAACTGGTTGTTTTCTCTCTCTTTGCCTATTCTCTCTCTATGGCTGTGTCCCAATTCAGGGTCTGCACACTTTGGAGTGCGCATTTGAAGTGCGATTATGTCACAACGCCGTGCGAAGGGTGTCCCAATTCAAAGGGTTCTCCTAATGCACCCCACAAATACGCACTGCTTTTACCTGTTTTTGGAATGTGCACCGCTACTACCCTTTGTGGTCTCACATATCCCAAGATTCATTGCGCACTCGAAGAGTAGAAATAAATAAATAAATAATGGCAACCTCAAGTGGCGCCGATCTCACATTTAAATTTAAGTATTAGGTTTATACTCGGTTTTTACTCATTTGAACATCCAACGCCAGACATGTTAAACTTCAAAATGTCAGTTAAAATACGTTGGTAATGCTCAGCGTGATGCCTTTGGAAGTAAAGCCTTAAATAAAATATTGTTCTATTGTTACACGTTGTCTGTTCCATTTAGTATTTACAACTTAAGTACAATTTATAACAGCAAACGGCATCAAGTGCTACTTTTCAGGGACAACAAGGGATTGAATGTTTTCTTTTATTATTAAGGTCTAAACACTTACAACTATTTACAAAATTACAGCATAAATAACTATTTACAGATTATTATTAACTATTAACAAAATTTATTATTTAAAACAATCTTAAAACAGTTACAGGTGATGGACAGTAACAGGCTGAGCAGGAGTCCCTGCAGTGCTGCTGGGCTGGATGGTATCAGTGGGACATCATCTGGGTCGGTACTCAGGGTGTTTGGGAGTATAGTCTCCTCTGTCCGCCACATC
>OMLP01033153.1:9703-29455 GCA_900302685.1 Spondyliosoma cantharus | reverse complement strand
CATATACATTTTATTTTAGCCCTTTCCTAAAGCAAACACTTAAGCTAGCTAAAAATGCGGCATTAAAAAACCTTACCTTTGTCCTGTGAGCTTTTTTCTTCATATAGTTTCTTCTTTTTTCTTTTTCTGAACCAGATGAATAGGTTCATTTTGATGCCATGTCATGAATGACCGGTACCGCCGGCTCATCACAACACGCCTTGCCTCTTCTCGCTTAGTAGTACTGGTCGTCATAGCAATGCGGCGCAGTAGAGACCAGATCTGACCAATCAGTGGGTGTACGTATCACCTTGGCTTGCTTGGGACCTCAGCGGAGGTGCTATGAAAAGTGCCAGGTACTTTTCATACCTTTTCCATTGGGTCACTCCTCAGATATTGAGGCCGGACTTGCAACTTGAGGTGCCCCCTAGTGGTGAGGAGGCCCTATGCACCCGCATAGTCCACCTGTTTCTTCAGAAGCCTATGGGTGCTGCCATGGCAGATAACTACTTCCGCCGGTGGTTTTCTGTTTCCGGTTGCCTTGCAACTGCATGACTGACAGCCGCCGCCAAGCTAGCCAAAAACAACTAGCGTTATGTCATAAATGCTAAATTGTTTTTAAAATGAGCTCAGGTACAACATGTGCCGTTTTTGGTTGCCACAATAATTCATGAAAATTTAAGTTTTTTTCAGAAACTTCTTGTGTAGAACATCAACAACTTAGACAAACATGTCCGTGCCCTATGCCCTGCATGCCATGCCGAGGAGGGAGGAACGGAGACTAGCGTGGCTCGCGGCTTACTAAAATAAAAATTTGGGTTTATTAATACCTTCCACAGAATAGCTGCTGCATGACTACATGACTTCCCTGACCCGGCAATGCACGAGCAGCCGCCTGTCTCCACGACTCCACTTATCAGCATTATCCAAGCTGTATGTCTAGCTTGATTGACTCTCTGGCTGGGCTCTACTGCTGCCTTCAGAAATATAAACTTGCTGTGCTTCTACAACAGTACTTTCCCTATTGTGTTACTGTGCAGGTAGTTGTATGCTTCTGTGCTTTTGTAACGCAGTTCTTCGCCGTCAACACCTTCAGAAAATACAAGATAAGTAACTATGTCGATGTAGCTAACGACGGGCCATTGCTTCATGTCATCTGCCCACTCCGTGAGAACTGACGGGTGAGGCACTGTTACAGAACTGTCCTCAAGACTTTTTAAAACATCCGCACTGTGTATCCACCTCTGATTTTTGTCCATTGTGTCGCTTTCTTTGTGTTAAAAGCCGTTTTTGAGCGAGCATGACAGCTATGCTAGCGTAAACGAGTTCACCCAGTTCAACCGGAAGAGCATAACCAACTACCGCTATGAACCATGGCTAAACTTGCAAAGTCAGGAATAAGGAGAAGAATAAGACAAGGAAAACAAGGACAAGAAACGGCTCTGGTCATGACGGTGGAGCAACTGTCAGAATTTTATCCTCAGAACTTTTAAGGCATCTATGTTGGTTTCAAAGTTAGAATCATGAAGCAAACTCCCTCATGAGACTGTGTGATGCATTTAATAGCTCAAAGACAGCTACAGCTAGTTAGCACATATAACCAGATGTGACTTCTATATAGGTCAAGATTGAATTGTGGTGTTAATCTCATCACATTTAGTGAAAAAAGCTTATTAATACTGATGGAAGCTAAAACGTGTGTTTGATAACCTTTTCCTTGGTGATTAATTCATATACTGTATGTCAACTAAGCCCAGTCACCAAAATAGGATGTTGGTATTTCATGTTTCATGCATATCAATGTTTTATGTCAAGACATTTTGCAGCAAAAAGAGGTATTTTAAGCCAAAACGTGACCTTTTTCCAACCCTCACCAAGTAGTTTTAACATATCCATACATGTATTGTAGACATGTTGATATGATACAGTAGGTAGCGCAGGGCCAATAAAAGTTCTCAATCAATCATGTTGTTAAGCTTCTGAGGCTGAACACTGCTAAGTTTGGGAAAAATTTGACATGCGATGCTTAAATCCGGCATGGGGACGTATGTCGGTGGTGACAGGAGATAGTTTTCACTGCTGGGTGAGTTCAGTTTGAGTGACAGTGGGAAATGGCGTTGACTACACTGGTGAGCTAATGAGCAACTCCCGTCTTACAGCAACACTGAGGGAACACACTGCTTCAAATTCGGAAATGCACATCCATCACAATGTTTCACCGTTGACATCATCGTATGCTAGTTCAACAGACGTCTCCCAACATTAATGATAGGTATGAAATTTAAACAAATTTAAAATATCCATGGTTTACTGGTGCCTGGGTCGGTAAGGTCTGAGCTTAATTTCATGACTCATGAAAAAAAAAACAGTCCTTAATGAGTACATGCTCTGCTGATGTAATAATATAATGTCAGGTTATGGGTGGTTCAATAAATGTGGATTACTTCCAGATGCAGCACCTACTGTGCTGTGTTTGGTATCATACTGGTACCTCCCATGGCTCCGAGTGTAAACATGAGGCTTGCAGTACTGCTCCCATCGCTCAAACTCTCTCCCTCTTGTTCTCTCTATGTTATTTTGGAATTACTGCATACATAATCTGAGATCATTTAGTTAATAATCACCAGGCATAATGCTAAGCCTGTTTCATAATTAATTACAAGCAGAAGTGTAGTTCTTCTCTCCGTGTTCCTTTTATAATTGTTATTCTTGTACCATCTTCCTACTTGCAGTGTCTCTGCCAACACGCCGTTAGTTTCACTCACGTGGTAATTATATAATTTATAACACAACTGATTATAAGTGCTCATCAGAGGAGTAGCCTTCATAAAACTGTTGTCTCTCCCTCTCCACACATGCGTCCCACTCTCTCCTCCCCAATCCCACGCCTGTTATTCCAAATTTTACAGCAATTTACAACACAGGCTTGATAAGACTTAAGTGCTATTAGGTGACATTAAGGTATGAATTTGCAGTTTATATTCAAGAGAGAGAATGATCTTGAAACTGAAACTGTCACTGCCTATATTTTGTTATTCTTAACGCTAAACCACCTTGACGAAACAGACGGAATATGAAACTAGATTCAAAATGGCTGACTTCCTGTAAGATTTAGGGTATGGCAACTGGGGGCGAAAAATAGCTCATGGGCAGCGTCATTGAATTTTCCTAAGGGCTGCTATCTAGCCATTTTACACCACACATAGACAAAACCCATTAAAAATCTATTTCTTCACCACTTCTGATGCCTGTGCCACTTGTTGATTGTGAGAACCTCATCAAACATGCATTTAAATAGCAGGAAAATAATAAAAATCTAATCTAATTATATTTAGTAATCTTTCGTCTTAGTGCGCTTGGTGCTCAGGCCCTTACAGGTCTGCCACCAGGTGTCTCCCAAGAAGTAACAATTGCTGTTAGAGTAAAGTTAAATATAAAATGACACTTTAAAGTCATTTAATGCCATGTTGGCAATGAAACATTTTCCAAGCCACCTTTATGAAAACTGTCAGCTTCCATTTGGACCAAAAAAAACTGTAGTAATGGTGTAAAAAAAATGTGGTACACGGTGATTCTGTCTGTACCTGCAGACATCACCTTAAGGGGTTGCACAAGGGTTTTGCTACTGGGCCTTAAAAGCGACAGCACAAATACAATATTGTGTAGAGCAAGGGTATTACTTCAAATTGAGAGAGAGGCTGCACTTTCTGTCGGAGCCATACCCACACACACAGCACTGATTTCCTAAATTAAACTCTGACCTCCACCAGACAAGAGGTAGATAGAAGTTGTCTGCCACACTTTTACTGTAAAGTCAAAAACTGGCAGACAAAGAGAGGACAGGGATGTTGTGATTATTTACCTACTGCTGTGGTCTGCAGTGTCCTCTGCTGCTTCAGGCTCTCTCTCAAACACCTCCCCACGCTGTCCTTCTTAATCCAGTCCATGCTCTCTCTGTCTTGTGGGCACCAGTATCTCTCTCTGTCAAAGTGCCCCCTACTCTCTCTGCGTTTCCTCTCTTCTACCTGCTGTGCTTATCTGTTTGTGCTCTGTTCGCTCAGCTCCCGGTGTTAACGCCTGGCACGACACAGAGAATAAGCTCTGTTATTCACTGGAGACCTCCGGAGGAGCATCTCTAGCCATGGGTCGTCGCAACATGGAGAGGGCCGCCACCGCGGGAGGTGGCCCTTGACTGACACAACAGAGGCGCTGCCAGAAGAGTGGCGACCAGTGGGAGGAACATGGACATCCAATTACACAGAAGACCAAAGGGAAGGAATGAGAAAAGCCCCTCTTTTAAAAAGACTATCAAAGCTCAGCATTCAAACGCTGAGAATGAACGGTTATAGTTCATTAACTGTGAAGATTACATTATTCACTCCTCGTGATTCAGTGTCAATGGCAGGAGTGAAAAAGAGGGAGGAAGCTGTGAGGAGGTTGGCAGGTGGAGTAGACAGCCGGCTCAATCTTGAAATCCCAGCAGGTGTTTGTTTGCCTCACCTGTAAGAACCTGACAGCCCAGTTGGCTGAAGATGAGTTTTGCTGAATCTCGCTGGCACAAGTACAGGATCGACTAGTCAGTAAAGCTTTTATTTGTGCGACTTAGTCTTGACAAACATTGTGTTAATGTCAATTTACCTCTACTATAAGCTTTTTAATTACAATCGAGTAAATAGATCGACTCCTTCATTTTGATCAGATATATTTAATTTAGTTTTACCTCCACTTATAAATCACTGAGTTTCCAGCAGCTCACGCTCCACATCTGTGTCCAACAAACGCTTGCTGCCTGCGGCAGAGCTCATTCTTCCCACTGCTTTCCCCTGAAGTGCAGCCTGAAGCACAACATTTTTACAGGTGATGGAGAAAAAAAAAACACTTCTCTTTGCACAATCAAAAGAACTGCTTTAGTAATAACATATTGGAGATGGAGGTTATCTTCTTGCATTTTCATCTGAGAATAACAGCAATTCCAGACCTGAGAGTTTTGGAAGTTTCAAGTGTACAATTATGTATTCTAGGGTTTGACACTTTAAGGTTGTCTTTTAAACTAAGTGGCAGGTGGCTGCTCGTCAAGACAACCATACTTCTGCGGCCAACTGTGGTCAGGCACCGTGTTTCGGGCAAATTGCCGGCAGTGTTTCTGTTCCACAAAAACAGCAGCTCGCTGACCTTTACCACATGTCAGAGGTTCCAGCAAAAATTGCAATAAGTAGCCGTCAACTCTTTGGTGAACCAGGTCACGTGTAGCGCTATCTTTCTGCATGTTTTAGGGATCATAAAGCAAAACTGAGCTACAAACTTGGCTCATTTATTCCTGCATAATCAGGCAGGGACCTCACAAAACAAAACACAGAATAGATTGAATAAATGAAACTAAGGGAAACAACAAACACTTCTAGGTTATGCAGGTCTGGCGCTAATACAAAGGGTGACTTTATACCAAATGTGGTTGGTGCGGTTCAAACAAAAACTGTGGTGCAGCTCGTCTGTGGTGTGAAAACAAAGTGGGCCAACAATAGGAATTAGTGATAAGTAAATATCAGCATTCTTTTAGGATTTAAACTATTCATTTTATCTGGGGATCGTGAACTGACCATGTGGGCTCTGTAGGCATAAGGATAGGCATAACTTAAACGTCTTAAAAGGATTTAGAGATTGTCGTAATAAACAGGTTGTAACTTTGAAATGTATATACTTATTCACCTATGTTGAACTGCTGAAGCTTCAGTAGCTTCAAATTCACTCCTGAATGTGATTTTGCATCCTGGAAGTGCCTTCGGATGGGATCTCTTCAGTTGGGCTCACACCACAAGACTTTTAAGATCCTCTTGAAATCAGGGTGCATCAAGCACACAAGACGGAAATTCCCAGATGTTCTTCTCTCCCATCTTTAACCTGCTCACACTGCAAGACTTGAAAATAATGTGGCACCACACACTATAGAGCGCTATTGAGATGACTGTGATGCAGCACCTCACGCGAGACAATCTAGACAATTGGAGGCGACTTGCCCCTCACATTAACAGATAATCAGGGCCAACCTCCATGACAGACCAAGCTCTCGCCAAGATTTCTCGAGGGTGTCAGGAGGGTTTGTGGTCTGAGCCCAGCCTCAATGTCGACTTTGAGCAGTTAAATCAGTTCCAGTGTTTAATAAGACACCGGACTATTGCGTTGAGACACAAGATACAATTTGTAAACCTTAATAAAACTGATACAGTGCAGGATACCTTGATGTCAGTCACAGGAATTTGATTTTTCCAACACACACTAAAGCAACTAAAAAAACATTTGTCAGCATCTCCCAAAACAACAACACAAGATGGTTTAGGTATCAAAACTCTATGGTGATGTTTAGGGGAACATTGCGTGTGGGTTTGTGTGGGTTAGGATCACTATATTAATCAGTAACTTCCGTTATAATGTGACGTGATTATTACAAAGTTAAAAGAATTCCATCATCATTAGCCCCTAGATAGAAAAGGCAGCAACATTTGCTGCAAGGTAAAGTCGGCAATCTGCCGGCTTGTCTTTCTAAAAGCGAGGTGTAATATTCCTCCTTTTCCAAAAGCCGCCACTGGGGTAGGCATAAACATGTTCACGTCACATGTTTTCTGGTTTAAAACTCCCCGGCTGTGGGTCGCACAACAGTGCACGTCATCAACACCTCCGCCCATCTCACGCAATTGCCGGCACATCAGCGTCTCGGATTTAGATAGCAATGGAGGTGGAAATAAGTGTACCCTCCGAAGCGTCATATTGGCGGAACAAAACAGACCCCCAATTTAACGCCTTCTGTCTAAATCCGGTCGCCGCCTAACAACAAAAGTAAGTGTGGGATGTTCGATTTTTCAACAAGCAAAAAGAATGCAGGATGGCGGTCGCCGAAACTGTCCAGTGAAACCATCCTTCCAGAAAGAACAAGAGCACCAGCTGCTTCAGCAAGTAGAAACTAGTGACCAGTGGCCAAAAGAGGACACAAAGTGACCGTATTGCAAAGTGACAAATGTCCCTTACCTTCAACACACAGCATGTCATTTCTGTCAGCAGGGGTCTTTCAATCTAATTCGGAGCACCAGAGTTTTTGTCGCAACCATTTCCAAAATCCTTTCTCACTCTCTGACGTATGGTCTGATGTTTCCCCTGAACTTATAGTGACCAAATGAAATGGACCATTACCTTGAATACAATTATTTATGAGGAGATATTCACAACTCAGCATACTTTATAATAAAGCCTTAACCTAACCAAATGTTAAGCAGAAGTAGCAGCAAAGTAATTTTGATAGCTCAATGTGTCGTTATAGAGACTTCAGCTAAAAAACTTACTTTACCGTCTAATATAAAGGACTTACTGAATGTGCATTATGTCAGTTGATATGACTTCATACTTACTCCTGTTGCTATAAATCAGCATGAACACAGAACCGACTCAAATTAAAAGGCAATAGATGTCTGAAAGTGACAACAGTGTGGGTTGACTGTAAAATCTCTCACTGTGAACGTGCAGTGGGAGCACAGCTTACCTTAATATAGTCCGACATAGCTAGAGGGTGCCACACACTGTCGTTCCAGTTGACAGGCAGGATTACACTCGGCTATTTTTCACGTGTTCGTGAAAGAGACATGAATGAGACAAATCCCACTAGCTTTCGCTTTGTTCACTGCGAGTCCAATTTTCCATTCCACCTGCTGTTTGTTTACCCTCCCTCTTAGGAAACCATACATCCCTCTTTCACATCATTCCCTAATACACGGCAGCTGACTTCATTACACCCCTGCCAAACCATCACTGTGACTAACCCTGCAACTCATTCAGCTGAAACGTCAAAAGCATCCGCTCTGTTGCCTTCTTCTTACCCAAGCCAAGCCCACAGGGGATGGGCATCCACAACACTGGCGATGTTCCAGTTTAAATTTTATTTTATCTTTTTAAATAAATAGAATGTGTCTATCAAAGAAGATGTATGACTACTGCTGGGATCAGGCAGAGAGGGAAACCTTTGTTCGCTAAAACAAACACTCAGAAGTTTCCCTGTTGATCGTTACAGTGACTAAACATGGAGCGCCATGTGTTTTGTTTGAGCACATGTGAAGAGCAGCACACAGGCTGCTGTTTGCTGTCTCCGAGGGCCGTAATACCACAGACCCATGACAGACTCATAACCTAATACACTTGACTGGCAGGTGTGTTTATCCAGGCAAAACAGTCTGCAGGCTGAGCCTTTAAAGTGTGTTTCTGTTAGAGCTGTGATCTGTTGTCCGTAATGAGGAGGATCCAGAGTTGTGCTGTGTGCGACATGCCAGGCTCTGGGTGAATGGGCACAGCTGAAGAGTCATTCTGACTCACACAGAGATGCTGAAGAGTTGGAGACAAAGAGGGGCTCTCAGGGAGAGTTTTTAACTCCCATAAAGAGGTGGAGGACTGCATGAAAGAAAGACAGAAAGAGCTGGCTCAGTGTGGAAACAGATATAGGATTACGGCGAGGAAAACAAGTGAGTTTTGCAATAGAAGTCCATCATCAGACAGTTTCACTAGTATTTCAGCCCATTCCCCGGGATATAATGTAATCAGTTAACAACTTTGCAAACCACAGATACGGAAGGTTGACGCTTGTGCTAAACTTAACATATCACATTGAATGGTTACTTAAGTTCATTCAATTTTTGCTGTAGTGGTTACGCTTTATATTAACGTCCTTGTATTAAGCGTTAGTTAATAGGTTATAAGCCCCTAATAATCTTATTGTGATGCATTGATGTATTTTCATTGATAAGATTGTATTGATAAGCATTAATAATAGCATTGTAAACATGTTGATTGTTAGATTCTAAAACATAACATGAGAATGTTAATTAAAACATTATGATTTTCCTATAATTGTTTATAACAGCATTACAAACACAATAATTGAGTGAAACTAATTTACTTATTATGTCATCATTAAACCTTCACTTCAGCTTTTTTTGGTTGCCTCATTTAGATCAATACACACTTTATTATGTATCTATTAGCATATAACTATACAAATATAAACATTTAACAGCTGTTTCTACAGACACAATGCCTTATTATGGTTATTTAATACTTTATTATGCACTTATTAACAGTTTTTGTAAAAGGCAAGATGGACATGGGGTGTGCTCTCTAGAGGTAGGAAAATCTTTATTATATTGTATATTCTTTGAACGTTTCAGTCAACATCTTCAGTAGGAATGAATGGAATCGAACTAATAGTGTAGGGACGTTGGAAAGTATTACCACACTGACTAGTGCAGAAGTTTTTGATCTTTTCATGCCAGCCTTGGCCGTTAATGTTTCTCTATAAATACTTAATTTTGATATGTGGTGGCCCTGAAGATTCTCTCAATAATTTTGATGCTGCCACTGAATTCCAAATATCTCACCTCGCTGTTTATTGACCGCTGACACAGTGAGGAAACTTAAAGGGGAACTATAACAGTACACTCACTACGGTTGCAATTCAGGGATGATAGCAAACTAGATGAAATATTCGCAGCAACAATTGTCATATTTTACTTAAAAAGAGCCCGTAAAAGTCACTCAACAACACAATATGAAGTCTTTAATCTAGTTCATTCATTTATCAAATGGTTGTCGTCAGCATACCAATTACAACATATTCTGTGATGACATTTTCACACTTTTTCTTTTGGGTAAAGCACAGTATGACAGTATTTTTGAACATGGGCAGCTTTTCCCTCAGGCAAAACGAAATTACATAACCGAGCCTCTCTGTGATATATAAAGCTGGAATCACCTGCATTTACAATAAATATGATTACCCCTGTGGATTCATAAGGTGTGAATAATAACTGCATCATCTCAACAGTTATTATTTACCAAATTCCCCCCAATCCCGTGAAAATAATCCTGGATTCATCCTCCTTCATTCCAAATGAATTCTTTATGCAGCGTGACACCATTAAATAGCAAATGCTAAAAGCCTGGATTTGCATTTTTACCACCTTCTATAAAAAAACATGTAAACCTATTTTCACCTCTGTTTAGAAATTAATAAGTGTAATGGTAAATTTCCTCATCTTCACACCTGATTTCCACATTATCGTGCTCTTGTTAGTTGGGCCTGAACTTGTGGCACACTGGCTGCATCCAGTCCAGTATGAATGTCTCTGTAGTGCTTCGTGATTTGGTTGTTGTTTGTTCACTCTGGCCAGCTCAGCTGAAGTTGTGGTTCATGTGAGTATAATTCCCTGTTGCACTCTTTACTGACAGAGATGCTGCCTTCAGTGCTTCCATCCCTGAGAATGCAGACTTGTAAACTTGCATGTTGCAGCCTACTTGGCTAGCTCGAGTTTGACTCTATCATTTGTGATGAAGGAAGAAGCAGTCCCATGAGCCATTTTCACAGATGCAGTTTCACTCCAAAATTGTACATACATTTTTTATGCTTTTAGTTGGCGCTGGAGCTGCAGTTGATTTACAGGATGATGGTACCAACGATGATGATATCCTTGCTTATTGCCTGGGGCTGTTTCAAGAGTTGCTGCTGATCAATTCTTTGATTTAAACCTGTGTTAACTAACACTCGGGGGCAGGGGAAGCGCACCGTGAACACAATGTCGACTTTGCATCGCCTGTTAAGTTGACACGGTGAGCTTGTTAACAGTGAGCTTGTTTCGCTCACCTACTGAGAGTCCAATATTTAAGTCTTTACCTCTGTATGTCCTGTAAGTTGCAGGTCAGTTATTGCAGGTCTTCTGGTGTGAGCAAATAAACAATAATTGTCAGAGTTGGCACCAAACAATACAAGACGTTTGGTGAAGAAATCGCATTTGGTGCCCGAGGTTCAGGACACATCAAATATTTTAACTCTTCATATGATACTGGCCTTTTAATGCTAGTGTGAACAAAACGTGAAGATTCCTATGTGAACAGACGCCACAAAGATAATTGTTTTAGCATCTCAAAGCTCTCACAGCATCAAATAAGTGGGCCAAGAGCCTCTGGATTCTGAAAAAACTCAGTGTGAGTCTTTTTCATAAATTTCTCTTAAACTGGACAGGTTCTGAAACACAGGAACCAGGACAAGATTGATAACACACATTAATGTCGAAGCTTCATGTCTTCCCTATCCTTTTTCTGCTTCCAATTCACACTCTTATTAGTCTCTTGCTGTGTCCCAGTTCAGGATCTTCTGAAGTGTCCATTTGGAGACATAATGTGTCCAGCCGGTCTGAGTTCAGGGACTCCTCCAAATGCTACTTGATACATCAGTTTCTCCCACAATCCCTTCTGTAGCAGCCATTAAATCCTTGTCAGCTTGTAAAACCAGGAAAGACCATGTTATGTATGTCATATTTGCAATGCATGTCTATGATTCTGGTGTCATGTATGGATGTAATATTTTGCATTGTAAATGACAGCGGTTGTGACATGACAATGTAGCAGTTTCTGCACTGAAACAGGTCAAATAAAACAAGTGTGGAAATGTCCAGATGTGTGAAGTAGAAAGCCATTACCAAGATCATCACTATGTACCAGACTATAATGGGACCTGGCAGTGATACTGCAGGGATGCAAATAGAGAAAAACATCCAAACAAATCTGAATTTATAGACAAACATGTGCACCACCTCTACCGTTCTATAAGCACACCTGTGCACAAATACATCAAAGTCAAATATGTAAGGTGACCCTGAAACTCAGATAATTCAATTTTGAGTTTTTACTACACAAATCCATTTGCAGCCGGCGTGGAGAGAGTGCCAGGAGATAGAGCTGAATACATTTCACTGCAGAGAGCCAAGTTTGAATCTCTGGTGAGGAGAAAATTTGCCTAACAGGATGGCTCGGCTTCGCCTTCGGGCCACCCGCACATTTTATCAGGAGGCGCCTACTGTTGTTGTTGAGTGAACAAATATTCTCTGTGATGAGGATCCACATGTCATTCCACATGTTCCCCCAACAAACATCTTGACTCTACTCAGAGAGTGGTCACAGCTCAGGGCCACGCTTCCACTGGAGAACTAAAGAAAGTCAGAGTTTTGTCCTATGTCGTGGGAAAAACATCTCTTTCTTACAAGCACTGTATCTCATTCCTTTTAAATTATTACATCATTACTTTGCAGTTCGACTTCACAGTCCCACATGTTATGTAAAGACATTGAGTCTTATGTAAAGCACGTTGTATTACCTTTTTGTGAAAAATGACAAACATATAAAGATGCATTGCCTACATAAATACAGTACATATATACATGGCTGTAAATAAGACTGTCTTTTATTATTTACTGTGGTGTTTTTCTTATTCTACCTTGGTCTGTTTTTGTTTTATACGGTGGCCATCAAGGTCAAAACAAGGTTTAAGGTAAAGCTTTAATGCCCTTATACAAGACGGGATTTTACAGTGAAATGGAATTGTGGCCCCGTCCATGCCACACACAACGAAGGTGGCCCTGAAGGTCAAAACAACAACATCTCAGAAAAAAGCAACATTTCACAGAACACAACCTCTTCAGACGATGTTTTCGATGTGATATGACGTGTTGTAACCTTCAGGGCCACCTTAGTTTTATGTATTTTGTTTTTCAATTCTACTTTAATTTGTCTTATTTATACAATTTCTGTGTGCGTAGCTTGGACACGTCTACAACTCCATTTCACTGTCTTGCACCGTGATGGCAATAAAGCTTTACCTTAAAGGGCCCATATTATGAAAAACACGTTTTCTCTGGTCTCTACATATTAGAGATTGACCGATGCATCGGCCGGCCGATTACATCGGCCGATTTTTGTGTTTTTTACGTGCATCGGCATCGGCCGATGCGGCTGCTGCGTTCACCGATCCGGCATTATTTACAGACAGGCCTCCACATGCAGCTCCGTGTTGCTGTTGACGCTGTAGTGCATGTGCAGAGTCAGACCCTGCAGAGCCCCTCCCCCACTAGGAGAGTGCTGGAAGCCTACTCTTCAACAGAGTGGTAAGTTTTAAACTTTCAAAGCATCTTTTAACTGTTTAGCTGAAATATTGCCATACACTTTGAAAGTGCAAACACGAATGCCAAATGCATGCTCTACATGTGTTTTTCTTGAAACTATAGCTAAGCAAGTTTGTGGGTCCAAATGGTAAACAGGAATGCTGAATGCCTCGTCTATAAAACTGCTTGCCATTGTGGCTATATGTATTCATACAGTAGCTGTTACGAACACTGGTCATAGGATTAAGTAATGCTGACGTTGTTCCGTGGTATTGTAGCAGTTTTATTTAGCGACCACCTGGCTGGAGGTTTGGACGCAAATTGCTCAGTTGTCGGCTGTAAAAATCAACATCAGTATATATTCTGTCCCAGCTACAGAAGAACAGAAGAGACAGTGGCTGCGTTTCCTTTTTAATGACAACGTGCCGGCTAAGGTTTGTGTAAGTTTGTGTGTGTGTACTAACCACTTCACATCGGACTGCTTCAGTAACATGGGTCAGTACAAACCTGGCTTTGCCTCGACACTGACCCTCGTAAAAGGATCAGTACCAACCATACGGGACCCAACAACTGGACCTGAGCCACAGGTAAGTGTCGCCACGGGTTGATTGTATTTACAGTTGCCTACGAGTATGGTGAAGTTAGCTGGAAATTGGCTAACTAGTTAGCTCCGCTTCGATCCGCTATGCAGTGCCGTTTGAAGCGAGTTTAATGTTAATAATATTATGAGGGAGCTTGGTTGTCACAGTAAAAGGTCTGGAAACATGCAGACTGTAGAAAGAGACTGTAGACAGAGACTGTGCTGGAGACAAACACAGCTTTCGCTAGCTGTTAGCTATTAGTTACATGGTAGTAACTGTAACAACACATACGAACAATCTAAGTAACATATTCAGACACACTAACCATTCTGAAACGTCCTGCTGCAGCCGCAGAGTCTGTGTTTCTTCAGGAGCCTCTCCTTCTGGGTCCGATTCTGGGTCAAACTGGTATGGTTGAACGACAGCATCTCTGCGAGCCATAGTGATACAGCCACCGTAAACATTATCGCATGCTACCGCTGAGAGGGGCGTGTAGGAGGCAAGGCAGGTGTTGACAGATGGAGCTCATTAGCATTTAAAGGTGCAGGCACAGAAACAGCCTGCTCTCAGCAGGGCTCACTTGAGCGACTTTTAGACAGCTGAAATTCAGGACCACGGATGGGTTTGGGGCAATACATTTCGAATACAGTGTTGTTGGACCTTTGACAGCTGTGCGAAATTGATGAAAAACAGTATAATATGGGACCTTTAAGCTTTTGATGATAAAACCACTGATGTTCCTCAATTATTCTCGCTAGAGTTAAATGTTCTCTTCTGTGAAATGTTATAGGAAATTAAACAAAATTAAACTGGCAAAAGATAGCTTTTGTTTTGTTTTTGTTTTTTTCTGTTTGCACATATCAATCTGAAGTAAATGTCAATTGCACAATGTAATAGCTAGTGAATGATGACAATATCTGGCAGCATGGCCCGATTTCTATCTGCTTTAATGTCTTCACTGGAGACTGAATGAACAATTAAACTCATGTTTTGTTTGTAGTTTGTTTCTCTCAGGAGAACGAAAATGATGCAGTTGTCTTTGCAACAGCAGCGGCAACAATAGTACCACTTGGAAACATCCACACCAATCTACCTGATTCCACATAAAAAAAGTTTTATTATTTTGTGTCACAGAACAAAAACTCCCACACACTGCCCACCTCACCTGCAATCAATCAAGTATCTTATACAAATATTATTAGGAATTAATAAACTAGCTGCTCTCCTACGCACCTGTCGATCCACAGGTGTGGAGAAGTTTGGCTCTGTAATTATTTTGTTTCACGAAATCATGTGGTACCTGCACAATAATGAAACTGTCATGTTCATTTGAAGGGTTTGCACTAAGTAGACAGAATGTTAAACGGCTATGCGGGGCATAAAAATGGTGAAATATTATTACTTCCATTAATGAATGTCTTGAACTTGATTCTTTGAAATGTGCTTTGAAAATGTAGTTTCAGACCTG
The DNA here is from genome assembly GCA_900302685.1 of Spondyliosoma cantharus. Classification (NCBI taxonomy): domain Eukaryota; kingdom Metazoa; phylum Chordata; class Actinopteri; order Spariformes; family Sparidae; genus Spondyliosoma; species Spondyliosoma cantharus. Next base: position 14,462 of record OMLP01033153.1, on the reverse strand, counting down.
CTGATTATCTAGTGTGGCCAACTTTTATGTCTGCGGGTTAACGTGTCCCAAAATCTAACAATATCATACTTCAGAGACTGAAAATTGACTGAGGTGACAGAAGTTTAATGTGGGAACAGATGAGGCAGAAAAATGAAAAAGATGGAGAGACACTGGGTTCAGCCAGCCAGGCTGCCTGTAGCGCTCACACCTTCTGAATATAAAACCCTAGATTCTTTATTGCCTTGAAATAAATATCATTACTTGTTTTTTTGTGGGGGGAGAATCTCAGAATCATCCCTGAGAGCTGCTTGGCTCCTAGAAATCTAGCGTGCTGCTCACATATACCTTTCATATATGTTTCCTTAAAAGACAGATTATATTCTAACAGAGCCACTTACGATCAGCCACTTCCAAACAATACTCCAATCAATGTGTAGCATCATTAACCCTGATAAAACACCTATTTAAAATGTCAGAGATTAACCATCTATCCTTGTGCTTTTTCTTTGCAACACTATATCGTATAATTTACCTTCACTAATATAATGTCTGTGCCCTTAATTTCAGAGTAGTGGATTTCTGCCAGGATTCAAATTCTAATCTTCTCAGTGTAACATCACAGCAGCGATACGATCTTCCATCTCAGCTCTTCCGCCGTCTGTCCATTTCCTATCTGATCTGTCTATTCTGTATCTTGCCTTCTTTCTCTTCTTTTTTTCAAAGACACAAAGAGAGAGTCACACACACACACACACACACACACACACACACAAGCATGCACGCACACTTTCCCCATTACACGATACAATGTATGTTGAAGATATGACTCCAGGGAGTGTCCATTAGGAAGCTCATGTCAGATGTAAACGGAATAATATTAACGGTTGATGAGCACAGAAATCTGACATCCACATCCTCAGATAACTAAATAATCCACTGGAAAATGTTACGCCGGTGGATGTGGAGTTGTTATTAGGTTACGGAGCGCTACCTCGCTCCTCACCCTCACTACCAAAAACAGCTACAGACGTCCAGTGGTTTGAGACCATTATTAGCCCTCAAAATGAAGCAACATGTGGTCAACAAATTCCCTCTGTTGAGTTATTCTGTTTAGTTGACTATGAATTGAGGCTATACAACTATTTATACATACAGTAGAGCATATGCCTCCACCCTTTTGTATTCATTCACATATACAGCCACCTAAATATGCCTGTTTTCTTTCATATGCGCCCATCATACCCCGAGAAACAAATGAAAACTCCCTATCTTGCAATGTTAGAGAAAGTGAGAAAACAATTCCGGATCCCTCCCTTTATCCCTTTATCCAGATCCACACCAAGAGTTAATGGGGTCTATTCTGGGCTTAAACCCATCCCATGTCCAAGTTTCCTGGAAAATCAGTTCAGCAGTTTGTGTGCAATCCTGCTGACAAACCAACCAACCAACTGACAAAAAATTTAGACACGGGTGAAAATATAACCTCCTTGGCGGAGGTAAAAATGGCATTCTGGCAAGAGTTTGCAGCCATGCCAACAGCAGGCACCGAGCAAAATGTTCTTGTCCTACTTCTTCTTTTTTTTTAGAATCAGTAATCAAGTCAGTCAGATTCATCCTCTGGGAACCATAGCTACAAAATTTTCTGGCAATCCCTCCAATAATTATTGAGGTATTTCAGGCCAAAAACAGACCGACAGACATCCCCGGAGCCTCGGATAAAAAAAAGCTAATGATGAACTGAATAGCAGTCAACAGTGAACCTGATCCTCCAAACATCATTCAGTAATTCCCAAACTGACTGCAGGTCTAAAGAACCTGTCAGACTGAACGCGTTCAGGCTGAAAAAGGCTTTGAGAAAACATCGCACCTCTTGAAGTTTAACTCTGTCAACTTCTTGTCACCCACCCACAGTTTCTGTTTTCTTTTTATTTATTTATTTTAAGCGGTAACATAGCAACGACTGCTCAGTAGCATACTCACTAGCTCGTGCCCCGGAGCAGTGTGACTGGCATTTTTAAACCGTGCTCTCTGACTGTCACCTTAATCACATAAACACAAGAGGAAGGTAGGAACAGAGTCGAGCAGAGCAGACTCACACACACTCCCCGCGGCCAGCTAGTGTACATACTGTATACTTTATCACAGCCTCAACCAGCTAAAGCTCATTATGCAGGACATAGTTTATCTATTATACACACTTTGCTTTGTTGCATTGATTTGGAGAATGTAAAGCTGAGTGAGGATTAATGTCAGACGGAAGATGTAGGCAAGCTGGTGTGAAGGCTTTTAGGATCTTCACCATCTGCATGCATACAGTAGAGCCTGACCAATACTGTATGTTTGACACTGATACCGATATTTGACGTGTATTTGAGAGTTTGAAAATGTGCTGTGACAATAGCTAGAAAGTATACCACTTTCTAATGAACACTTTTAAAAGAATATAAAAGTCCGCAGTTGTAAAAGATAATAACATTGTTAATAAATAGATTTTATTCGAGATGTAATGCAGCCATTTTTCCAAAAGGTCAGTTGTTGAATGGTTTATTGGGGCTTTTGTCCTGACTGACAAAAGCTTTAGCTAAAAGGCTGAGTGAGTATGATGCTTTTTAATAACAGCTGAGCTGATCGTTAAAGAATGAATAGTTACTTGTCCCTATTAAAGGGTCTCTGTGGAACTTCAATTTTCTAAACTGCAATTAGCTGCTGTTGTGCAGAAATTCTCATCCTTTGGACTGTCAGGGAAAATCCGATCCGATTCATTCAGAGAGAAGTCCACAGTCCAGTAGTGTTAAACAACTAAAACAAATTGTCCAGAGAGAGACTGGGGAGGTCTAATTTACCCGTTACGTTGTATTCCTATAAAAGATTTATACAAGTAATTTGCTTCAAAATGTTACACAGAGCCCCTTTAAAGTGAAACTCTTGCCAAAATGCAACCTAGGGTCTTTTTGTGAATGTACTCGAGTCAAACGTTCATTTAAAAACATAATTACGACGAAAGCGGCACTTTTAAGATTGACCGTATCGTGTCAAAATCATTTTCAATGGGAGTGCTAGGGGCATTTCTATGTTAGCATCAAAATCGCTATTTTTAAAACACCAAGAAGGCTCAACACAACATGAAACTTTGCTCGTACTATCACCAGGGTTTTTACACATGAGCATTGAGAACATTGTTTGTGTACACATTGTGGACAGTTTTTGAACAACTCACGTTAGCAGTTGCTTGTTCTGCTCGCTGCCGTCTTGCCAGTCGAAAAGTATCGATCTCTGAATGCAACATAAAATGGAGGTCAGTTAAGGTTGACCACTCCTAAAGCTTAGTTCCATATAAATGCACGGAAAATGCATTGTTTTGTTGTTAGCAAAAAACAATATAGACCTCGAAGTTGAAAAAGGAGCCTCATATAAGAAACAATACTAAAATCAAAAGCCGGAAAAGTCACGTGAGATCTCACGTGGATATTTGTTGCCAGAAGACAGTAGTGTTCCACCTTAACTGTCCTCCATGTTACGTTGCATTCGGAGATCGATACTTCTCGACTGGCAGGACAGCGGTGAGCGGAACAAGCAAAGTCTAATGTGAGTTGTTCAAAAACTCTCTTTTTAGTAAACTCTGTGTACGCAAACAATGTTCTCAATGCTCGTGTTCATGTGTGGAGACCCTGGTGATACTACGAGCAAAGTTTCATGTTGTGTCGAGCCTTCTTGGTGTTTTAAAAATAGCGATTTTGATGCTATTGTAAAAATGCCCCTAGCACTACCATTGAAAATGATTTTGACCCGAAAACGAAAATACGGTCAATTTTAAAAGTGACACTTTCGTTGTAATTATGCTTTTAAACGAACGTTTCATTCATTCACAGAAAGACCCTAGGTTGCATTTTGGCGAGAGTTTCACTTTAATAATGCCATAAGTGGAGCTCCTTGGTCAGCGCATGGTCGCAACTGCCTCTTTACTGTATCAGGTCCAACAGAGGCAAACATTGCCTGCAAGAATCTTTAAAAATTCAAAATAAACTATATTGCGTCCTATGAAACCTTAACAAATGTTGAATTAAGCCCCATCTCCACCAACAGACCAGTTCAGTTTAGTTCAGTTTGATACACATCGAAACAGCTATTTTTGCATTTCAATTGTCAAAAGTTGAGGATGATAACAAAAGATCCATTCCCTACTGTCCTCTTTTTCGGTCTGTTGAGGTACCTGCATACTGATCCGATACTAAAAGGTGGAGTTATAAGACTGCAGCCCACTGACTGGTCTGTCCAAACAGTCAGGGTCATCTGCATTCTGATGAAGAATTCCCCAAATCCCTGTTTTATTTTAAGTCTTCTGTCTCGCTGCCTGTAGCCTTTTCTCAATCACAGCTAGTTTCTTTGTTTGTAGTAAACAACCACAGGTGTGCTGTGCGTAGAGAGTGTGTAGTCGAGCAAAGAAGATGGTGAATGCAAGTGGATTAGAGGGATAAAGGTTATCAGTATATGTTGTCACTCTGGCGGTAATGTAGAGTACAGGTCACAGTGTGTTAAGAGTTAAGAGTAGTCTCCCCTGTTGTCTGCTGGAAGCTCGCCCAGCAACAACCCCACCTACATTTAAGATTACTGTACCTCAGTGGAAACAAAGCACATTCAACCTATTTTGAGAAGAGCAGAAAAGGTTGCCAGACCTTATCAAACCATTTGGTTAAGCCAACAAGCAACATAAGCTGATAATATTGGCAACGACATGAAGATTCAACTCGACTGTTTCATCTGCCACATGCGTCAGCTT
>OMLP01033152.1:0-15062 GCA_900302685.1 Spondyliosoma cantharus | reverse complement strand
GTAAGAGCAGGTCAGCCTTGAGTGGTCATTGTTGATCTCTGATGCACTTCCAGTACCTCAGCGAGCAGGCAGCACTTAATGTGTGACCTACTAAAGAGCCCTCCATCTAATATTCTAATAAATCGATACAAAAGTAAGACACACACAGCGCAAATACCTTGCAGCAGTTCGTCGCTGTGGAGTTTGTTTTGTGTGTGTGTGTGTGTGTGTGTGTGTGTGTGTGAACTTTGTGAAAATTTAAGCCAATTTTCCTGACTAAGGACTTTCAAGGACTCGAGAACTTAACCGACCAATCCCTGACTGGCAGCCTGCCTCAGATCACTGCACTTACCCTTGGACTGACACAAACAAGGCTTTAAACTTGATCAGTTACCATGGCAACCAGATTTTTCTTCCTGTCCTGGCCAATATGAGAATCCGGTGCCCTGTTACCTAAGATATGACCAAGAAAATAAACTATATTATTACATACTCAAAGACTCCGATCAGTCTGTTCGGAGACCATCTTAAGTTTCCACTTCAGTTCTGTGTTTATATGCACACAAATAGCCAACATATAGCGTAAATACAGGACAGGACTTAAAAACCCTGCACCCAACAGTCCATGAGGCCTCCTCAAACATGTACAACAGTTAGTGAAGGTGTTAGCTCTGCTCGTTCAGGCCCTGATCAGAGATTAAACATGCTATTCTCCTCACTCTGGTGGTTAAGAAATATGCTGGATTCCTGCTTCTCTCGTACAGTTTCCCCCTTTCTTCAGACAGTAATCTTAATATGACCTAATCTTAATTTAATAGGATCAACCAACAAGCCCGCTGTACTGAAGTTAATACGCTGGCAGAGTAAAAACATGCCAGACACAACAGAGCATGGAAATGGGTAATTGCCTCCAAAGCCATGGAATTAGGGGGTTTAATAATTTGAATTACGTCTTACCACAAGGTTTATACTCTGCCCGGGCATGATGGTTTGGTTCATTTCCTTTATCTACAGCACACAAGCGAACTCACATTGGCCGGGAGAAGATGCATCAGAGAACCTTCTCTGCCTGCACGTCAAACTCATTAAAAACATTCATTAGTTATGATAATGGGTTTGTTTCGGATACGTCACAGGTCCAGTTATGTAAAAGTAACACTCGACAGATTAAACTCGAGTTGCCGTGCTTTCTCTAAGGGAAATTTTTACTATATTATATTCATGAGTCAGGTGTCTTTTGCACTTCATCACTGCGCATTTGTTCGGTCATGTGAGCGGCTGATGCACTTCATGACACCCTCCTGCTCAAAATATCCACAGGGTTTCCTGACCTTCTCATACATCACATTCAAGTGCTATTCAAAGACTTTCCACGTTAGCTGTTGTCTAATGTTAGCTAATGAGTTATAAAATATGCAGTTTTACCTCAAAATGTGGCCCAATGCCCCTTCGGATTTTTACTGTCCATTGTACGTTCACACGACCTGCAGCGCAGCATAACATTTACGCTTCCCACCCTGAGATTGGTGCCGGAGGAAAATGGCCGCCGTGTGGGTTAATTTTACCCAGAATCCATGGGTAGTAACAATGTGTTTAAAAACAGTACTATGTAAAGTTAACACAGTATTGCGTTTGTACTATACTGACCTACACTGGGTGGAGTTTGACTCATAATTTTTATTGGGGTGATCTTATTTTTATCATCAAATCAAGCATTGCTGAGTTTAAATGTGTTCTTATCTTCCAATCACTTTATTTTTTTAATTGGGCCATCTACTTATTTTTGCAACAATGGAATCTTTGAACGTGAATTCTAAACATTACAAAGTTAAGTGTCATCTTTGTTACCTGCCAAGCGTGGCAAAGAGGCTGCAGTCGAGCAGGTCCCTTATCATAGCGAATACTGGCCCACAGTGTGAGCCTGCGACCAGACCAGAATTTTAATTGTACTCCGCTCTGCAGTGCCAAGGTCCTCTCTCTGTCTCATGATTTTCTCTCTCTCTCTCTCTCTCCCTCACTCGTCCCCTTTTTCCATGCACTCCATCCCTCCCCTCTCTTCCCACAGCGACTGTGAGGCCGCTGTATGCTGACTAGTCAGCAGGCGCTAACTGTAATCTGCAGTCAGTAAACACAGTCTTGAGCAAAGCTTTCATTACAGGCAGAGACAATACAGAGCTCAGCTGCAGTTTACACCACGACCACAGAGCTCAGTATAAATCACAACTCATATACAGCCATCCACGCTGAGCGGTCCGCAGGAGGATTTCATCCATCTGTTACCAGAAAACTCGAGCTTATCACAAAACACAACATAAGCTGGGCTGAAGTGCTTTTTTTCGGCCTCAAAGCTTGAAACAAGCTCGACCCCGTCTTGACCTTGAACTTAGCGTTTGAAAAAAGATCCAGACTGCTCTGTTTTTGTTTTTTCAGATCCCACTTTGCATTTTAATTGCGACTCATACGCACAGATGTTGACTCAGTAACTCCGCGACAGGCTGAGGTCATGGTTTCAGTCGAGTCTTGAACTCGATGCGAAGCGGCCATGACGGTCATGTTCTGCAGCTCTCACAATGACTCCGTGCACAAACACAGCCCAAGGACAGAAACTGTACACCCCTCTGTCTTTACATGGAGACTATAGACAAACACACATGCACACTGATACCTGTCACACATTCACGCACAACCGATACGTCAGCACATGTGCTACACACAATAAACACACATTGTCATACTTGGTGCCCACTATAATCAATGATCACTGTTGTTGCAGGAGGCCGGCCATTACAACAATAGCTGCTCTTGTAGCTTTCAAGAGGCTAAGAGAAGAAACATTTACACAATGTTTTACCCTCTGTAGCTCTTTTCCGCTGCTCTTTTTCACTACTCAATAGCTGTCACCTTCAAAACACCAGGAATGTGCCAGTATCGGTTCCTGTAATGATGATCTTCTTCCTCAGATCCTTCTGTGTTGCATGTCTACAGTGCAGCCTCCTGCTGTCAGCCCTCAGGCTCTGAGTCAGTCTCCGGGAGTTAATAACACAACAGGACATGTCTGCAAGACGGAGGAGGTTGGAGGGCTCGGGTATTTAAAGGTGCAGCGAGCGATTATGGAGAAAGATACAGCATTTGATTGTTGATTCTCATTCTCAGGTTGGCAAAAAAACAGGATCTGTTAGCATTTCATGATAATTAAGGTTTTGTGTACGTGTCAGAAAGTCACACACACACAGTCCAAAATCATACAAGAGTAGTTTTGGTGTGAAGTAGCCATCCTCTGGGTACATCCTGAGCTGTTCAGAAATACGTATTTCAGAAGATAATAGTTTAATTCTGTTTTCTCTGGAGAGTTTCCTCCATCTTGACAAGTTTACAACTGCAGCTGCTAGTGTTGTTGCTTACATGTGCCATGATGTTTGATACAATGACATAACTGCTGACATGGAAACCTTTAAAATAACTGAAACAGCCACTTTAATCATCAAATCAGAGTGTACGTGTGTTGTGAACACATAGTAATATTACTATCTCAATAATGTACCCTTTAAATAGCAGGAAAAATACTACACTCCTGACTTTAGACAAGCTTTCAGGCTTCCTGGTGCCTCAAGATAGCAATGCGCTATCAATGTGCATGATCACGCTTCACTTTAAGACCAACACGCCCGGGGGGGCAAACAGAGGGGTGTAAGTGTATTTGCTATTTACACAACATGGGCACACGAGAATTTGGTGCTACACCCCTGCATTTAAGTGCTTTCACTTAGATTTTCACAATATGAAATATAAAATATTCAAGTTTTACTGGTGTACCTTCAATGTGGGGAGAATTTGCTGTAGAAGTGCAAATGACATGTTCCCAGCTCTGATACTGACAGGTGTAGGTTAATGTAGGAAGTGGGAAGTGACAGCAGGAATGGAGCTGTCGATGACTCAAGGTTTATAACACAATCCATTACTGCAACAGATTGATCTGTTATTCACTGTGGGGAAGATTCTCAGATGTCGCTCGTCTTGATGGATCATACTTTTGACCACTTTAATCTCTTCCTGTTTGTGGTAGCAGGGCTGTAATGTGCAGTTGTGTGTATTGTAAACCATGTATAATGTAAAGCAATAGAGAAAGAGAAGACCAACGCCAGCACCAGACTATATCATCTTGTTCTCTGTTTCCTTCTGCTCAGCCCTCCAAAAAATTCTCACACTCCATCTTATCAAACCAGATCTCTGCCCTCTGTGTCGATGGAGAAGAGCAAACATAACTATCGTATGCAGCTGTTCAAATATTGTGACATCTGATCTCTGGCTGGCACAAAGAGCGCTTGTAATGAACGACTTGGATACAAAGACTGGGAGGACAGGGAGCGCATCTCTGCAGCCTGTCCCCACCCCTTGATTAAACACACACATACATACAGCAATGTATTAATTGTGTACCTGGCTTCACTTTGTGCATCGCTGAGAAATGGCCACACATGCAGAAATTCTGCTCATACTCAGCGTCTGCTGCCGTCGCCACTTCACCGCCTACAGTCATGACAAGCAAACATGGCAATCAGGGAATCTGAGCAGAAGCATTATCTACATAAACCATGTGTTGAATAAACATGACATTGAGTGGTGATTTTTTAAAAGGATTTTTTCTCAAAAGGAAGGCAGAGTAATTTCATTCCTTATCTTCTGAAAGAACAAAACTGCGTTTGTTCTGCTGTTCCCCCTGCTTTGTCCCTCCTTGACAAGATGTTCAGAGCCATTCACTTTTCCCACTGCCAACACTTGTGTTTTGTGTGCTTTGTAGTTTCTATCAGAACCAAAGATGGGGATCAAAAGAGCAAATCCCCTTTTTTTTTACATTAGACATTAAGTACTTCCTCTCATCACCTCCAGCTGACACCAGATCTGAAGGGATTATGAGGGGCTAAATGAGAGAAAAATTCAGGTAATCACTGTGAGCAAGATTAGGTGGTTAGTGTGATCAGTGGTTAGGACTTTTGGGCTTGAAAGAAGCTACAAAAGCAGTTTCTAGGCTAAATTCTGATATGTTCAGAATGAAAGAGCTATGCCACTAACATTAAGCAGATATAATGTTTATCTTGTTCATCTTAGTTTAATGTTTGACTTGATGCTAAGTAACTCTCGATGAGATGATCATCAAGGTGAGTGTAAATCATCCTGAGGGCATGAACGTCAGTGCCAAATTTTATGCCAATCTATCCAATAATTGTCAAGACATTTCACTCAAAACTACATATGTCAACCCAATGTTGGTGCCAGAGGTAAATAAGTTAGTGGATCAACAAAGTCATAAGGATTCATCCTCTGGTAACCATGAATCCCTGTTCAAATCAACAGAATACTGCCTCAGTTTGAATTAGATCATGGAGAAGAATTACATTTCTAATTTAAGCTTGGGACCTTTGAAAGGCCTAAACATTTCTTTATTCATTATAAAGTGAAGATAAATCCAATTTACATACTAACACATTTGCTTCAAAACCTTGTCACAGGCTTAAAGTAGCTTGTTCGGGAGATGAGATCCTATAAACTTGATTCTTTATGCATTTCTTTGTGCAGTTAAAGCATTAAACATCGTCGCAGCGAAATGTGTCTACTTGTGAAATGAAAAACAGATCATCAGAGAATGCAGCTTTTCAATTACAGTAGAAAGAGAAGGGAGAGTCACGTCAGAGTCCAGCTATTCTGATAATCCCAGAGTTGAGTCATGACCTCACTGGAGAGGCCTTGTATGCAGTATGTCATGTCCGCTCTTCGTCTTGGTCCGATGAGGCTCTACAGACTTGGCTCCTTGTGAGGCACGAAGGTATGAAAAAATACTTTGATCTCAGGAGGCTCTGGCACAGTGTTGCAGCGCCGCCGGGCTACATGAACGCAGAGGTTATGAAACAAGCATGTTACTAATGAGAAAATGCTCATTAAAACTGTTGAGAATATATATGCAACAGTTTGTTTTCCTCTTTTCATTCTCAGAAACACAAGAGACTCATGTTATCATCCTCACATGACAGTGCTCAGACGATTATATTGTGACACATCGTGTTGTCGAACCGCATTTACCTATGTATTTGAAATCCTATTTTCCGGATGATGTGCACGCAAAACAAATCAAAAGTACGCAGAGTTTCACCCAAAAACGAATTATTCAGAACTGGGAAGGATATAATTTACAATATATGATGCCTTCTTTCCTGAAATGATCGCTGGCACGAATGTAAAGAGAACTGATAGGCCATAATTATACTCATGAGTCATCTTGAAATATGGTCTTTCAAGGTTGACTCATATTGGATTAATGTTTGGCAATACATCCAAAGCAGGCTACACTGATCTGTGCTGCCCCGCAACGCAGAGAACAGTAAACAGTAAGCAGCCTTGGCCTACAATAGCAATACATTTAGGAAAAAGGGGGATTTCAAGTGAGTCGGCTGCTGAACAGATAGAAAGGCTTTTTAATTTATACCATTTCTTATGCTTATTACTTTACTCCGTAAATCACTGCTCTAGCATCAAAATAAAACCTACAAATGCAGCCAATATAACAGGCTGATATAGCTGCCATATTATCAATATTAGCTATACTTAAATATCTTATAAGATATTAACTTAACCAGGCCTACAACAAATCACATGAATTCCAATAGAGTCAAAAGCGGGTATGGCAGTTAGTCTACTTCTTTGCCTTTTACGTTTATCTTTTATATTCATGGTTCTGCTCCCCCCTTGTTCAGTTATATCTTATAGTAAAGCTAAATGAGCAACTGTACCTATTTCCCAAAATGCATGTTTTTATACTATGAAATAAAGCTTTAGAAAAATCAAGAAGAAAATGAATTTTTAAGTTGCTGAGCATACAGTGGTAGGTGGATAGGTGGTAAACATTTATTAAGTTACTGCATTTTGGCTTTATGAGCCACTATACATTGTGCTGTGCTGAATTCAAGGCAATCCGGTGGAATGACATCCCTCATAAGTATTATTTAAGCTCACATTTCTTAGTAGGTGGACATTTCTCTGGGCTGCGAATGTCTGTTTAACCAGGACTGAGCTTTTAGAAGCCCCTGCAGATATGCTTGTATGTGTATGTCTGAATCACATTTGGCCCGCCGCCCTTGTCCTGACGTCAGCTCTCCCCCTCCTCGCGCCCCCCTCCTCTCAGTGAACCAGAGCTGATCACTGAGAGAGGAGAGTAAAGGCGATGGTATTGTCACTTCTTTAAAAAAACTACACCTGAATATGACAAGTCACTCCACTGAGTCAGCTCAGCATCCACTGCACGTGTCAGTCTGTGGGGAAACCAAAATTATACAACAGTTTTTACTTTGAGTTGAAGTTATTACACGCACACTATATACTTAAACAGAGGCTACCGTGACATTCAGCTAGATAGAAACTAAATTACAGTGCATATGTCCTGTATACATGCCGGATGTCACCCAAAAGGACAACACTTATCTCAGCTGAGGCAGGCATCCCATAATTTTGTCATCCACTGAGGGTGTGGAGCAGTCAGCCTTAACGTGGTGTAACTTATGGGTTACCCAAGCTAAAACCGGCAGGGCAAAAAAAAAAAAATGAAGCCAACGTGGAAGTGCCGAAAGCTGCAGTTCCCGAATCACCACTTGAGGCCGGCTCCAAAAGCGAGTCAATCCCATGAGACTCTGTGTTGAGATGCCCAACAGTGCAGCAGAAACAAACATGCTTCGAGTCTGCTGCAAATCGCTTTTGGTCTCTAATTTCCACACTCATGACAACTGTACAGGGTTGTGTATATTTTTATATGACTCACTTATTTAAATAACGCATAATAAAGGGTATGGCTGCTTTGAGTCACAGCTAGCTGCAAGCTGTCTGTCATAGGCTTCACCTCAGCAAATTCGAGCCTCTGATGTTGTTTTCTGAACATGTTTCTGACAATGGAGGATAAAAGAAAGAACCAAAGTCTCTGGTGAGTGCTGACATTTGTCAGGAACACAAAGACAGACACACACACCCCCGGTGCCTGCTGTTGCTTGCTATCTTACGGCTAATGTGGCGAACAGTTTGTTTGGCTGTTAGGGACGAATAAACCTGCAGTCAAACTCTTACGAATAACTGGAATAAACACAAATGATCCTGCATTCAAACTCATGTGGAGAACATGACGTGATTCGCTTTTCTGTGTTAACACAGCTAGCTTTTTAGCCTTAGTTGGCTTGGTAGCTTCCAGCGAGTCTAGGTGTTCAAGTAACTAGGCATTACTTGATGCGCCCTGGCTCTACCCTCACTCCACCTCTGTGCCCATGTTTGATTAGCTGGGATTTAGGTGGATTCAGCTACTGGCATGATGGCGACGGTCGGTAGCACCCACTTCAGAAACCTATTGGTGACATCGGGGTGGCTCCGACAGTTATTTTTACAGTCAGTATGGTGACCTTGCACCCTCGGTCAGTGACCCCGTCAGCAGCTTATCTCCGCGTGGCTGTTTTTACAAGAGCTGTGACTGCTTGGATCTCGCTAAAAAGTGTGATACCATTACTTTTGTCCTTTTCCAACCTTTCAAAAAGTAGGCCAAGAGAAACAGGTTTCAGTGAGGGAATGCTGGAACAAACAGAAGCAGGTAAGGGAGCAGCGGTGCAGGCAGAAGTGTTTAAGCATGCATGAACTCATTTTCCCTTTTGCTGAGGAAAAATACGCCGAAGCCAAGAATAAAACACAGCCCAACCACACCCAGACTACCCAACCACATTCAATCGGACTTTACACAGATTACATCTGGGGCAAAGAAGATTCCCACAGTCCATGTGGCAGGTTGGCCGGAGCTCAACCGGCTCAAGGAAGTACGAATACAGCAATGTGGATTATGAAAATGGCTCCGAACATTATATTCTCAGCACAATCCCTGCTGCTCTCCCGCCGAGGGCTGCTCACGCACGAACCTGCATGAGTGCCCAGCTGGAATCCCCATGCTGTCAGACAGGCTTTCTTTAATCTAGTATTCAATTGGGACTCTTCATCGCTGCGGTGTACATTTTCACCACGGCCCCGTCCGCCTGCCAAGCCTATGCATGAGTTCACCGGTCCATTGTGTCACTTCGGATGGTTACCAGGTTACATGAGTGTTTGTTTAGCGCCGTTGTGATGAAGAAGTCTGATCCAAGATGAGAAAAGTGTACTTCTTGCACAAAAGTCAGCCGATTGGGAAAAAATCACGGCTTGATTTATCTGGATAAAAAGGTCACCTCAGGAAATAAAATAAAAGGTTAAAATGACTTCATTTTTCACATTCTCTTGTTGCTTTTTAAAAAAAAGTCACTTCAAGAGCAGTCTGTGCTTTGCATGTAAGTCAGTGGACTAACGTAATTCTGATCAAATATATAGTTTCTCTTTCTTTGTGTGTCAGATGAAGGTTTTTGCGTGTCGATGTGTTCGTGGGAACGCTTGCTGACAAACTGCTTATGTGAGTTTTAAAGTAATGTGATGACCCGTGTCTTCATCGACCGTGTGATGAGTGCAGTCATGTTTGTCATTTTTCAAATTTGTCGCTTGTGACGTACGCCGATGCTCACGGAAGTTACCTTTAACACTTTTTCATCAAGTTTTTTATGTGCACTTGTTTGTCGTTCATAAACATGGCATCAAAAATAAAATATGATTGTTCGCCACTTTCCAAACAGTCAGTTCTGTTCTCGTGATTTCATTCCTGCATATGTAACGTATGCTTAAAATTCTATTGTTAAAGGCACCATCCATGACGTTCATCAACAATTATCAAATATGTCAATACAAAGCAGTACTGGTATGATTGTGTCATCCATTGGTATTACTACTCTGTGGTAATACGTATCAATCTCATCATTGCTACGGTGTTTCTACTCAAAGTTGTTTCATAACTTGGTGACTCTTGTCGTTGTGTGACTGACACACCGTCTGTCCGAAAGCTGATCCCGGTGGGATTGGGCAGAAAAACCAGGGAGACAGCTGCGGTGAAGACTCAAGTCCAGTTCAGACCCCCCCACCACCTTCTCTATACATGTGTGTGTGTGTGGACATGAATCATGCGTTAAAATGTGTCTTGCACCTATTTATGAACGTCTGACCCCGTGGGTGACCTCATGCCAACACCCCCTGTCCTGTGTATGTGGTGAGGCGTGTAACTCGCTCCTTCTCGCTCTTCTCAAAGTTCAGCGCTGCCGTGTCCTGTTTTCTGCCTCTCTGCACCGCAAGCCTCTGATCTTTACTCCCCGCGGACCGACTTCACACACAAGCAAAGTCACTAAGTTGTGCATGGTCATCTGTGCCCTCACAAAAAAGATGTACGTGTTGATGCAACACACACAAACACACACAGTAATGTGCATCACACGTGCTGACAATAAGCATACACTTTATTTTTTTTATAGCAGGCAACATCTAGAAGACTGCTTCTGTTTTGGAAACAATCACAAAGCAATAAAAGTTGCATTCACTGTTGTTTTTTTATGTGACTTGTCCACTGACAAGCTAATGTGTTAAAGTTTTATTCATGTTATGTTTAGTCATGTTCAATATCTTCCGCCCTCACTCTCTGACTCTCTCCTGGAAGTTACAGTGACAGACGACCAACTGAAAGGTAGCATGACATTGAATAGAATCACTGATTTTTCTGGGTTTGGACATTTGAACACTTTAAACACTCTATTGGACATCTTCTCCCATGGTCTTGGGACAAGATTAATCTCGGAGCCTCTGCAGACTGAACTACACCGTTTGCACAGTGCCCGTGCCGACTCCACTTGTTGCAGAGATGCAATTGTAAGCCAATGCTGCTAATTGGGCAAAATCCAAGCACCAAGTCAGTGGGGGCCCACTCTGCTCAGTGTGGAAAGCCCACACTCAGCACACACTTTGGGCTGAGAGTGGCTGACTCGTCTCAAAAGGGCACATTTGCTGGGAAAATCAGAAACCCCCAAAATTTGTGTTCAGTGTTTCAGTGTAAAACATCATTCAGATGGAAGGCAAATAAAGAATTGCGTTGAACATCTGTAAGTGTGCATATGGCAATAAACACTTTGAATCTCAAATCTCTTCGATTATGGTCCATTCTCAGTCTATGCACACGGAAGGCTCCAAGCTTCAACTTCACACTTGTGTAAGCTCATTTTGAAAGTCAATTGGACGTTACATATTAGATTGTATTGTTAACTGGACCGCAGAGCCCTTCATGTGCAAAACTAACACAAAGAGTAAGAAGGGTGTTCAAAGCTTAAGGCCACTGACCAAGCTGCTGTATTTGACAAGATGGGAATGAGGACGTGTTGTGTGTTCTGGTAAAACGAATACAACACAATACAGCACAGCATAATAGTACACGTACACATTTATCTTTATCTATTCTGTAATATAAGGCTGTGAATGTAATGCCCAAAGTGATGAGGATTCATCATCTTAGTACCGCGGATGTCTGCGCCACATTTGGTGCCAGTTTACCCAGTACACGTTGAGATATTTCACTGGATAAGGGAACAGTTTGACCTGCAGAGGCAGCATGATGACAATTCACACCAAAGTACGAAGCATTCAACATCATAGTGGCAGTAGAGGAAAATTAAAAGCATGATCAAAGTAATCAGGATTCATTCTTGAGGTACTTCAGTCTGGACCGCAGTTGAGGACTGACATTGTTTCTATATACTGCAGTAAAATAATGTGAGTTAATGTCTACATTATACTGTTGCAAATACCTAAAACCTACCTTTATAATCTACTAAAATCAACATATCACGGAGTATTCCATAATAATTTTATTTAGCACTGTTGTAAAATGTTGCACAGAGGTGACGAACGGAACCCAAGCCCACACAGTGTTGTAGCTGTAATGGGGCAAGTGCTGTATTATTACTGTGCTATTAAATTAAAAGTCTTTCTTGCTTCTGCTTCCAAGAGAAGCTGTAAAATCATAAAGTACATCAGAGACAATGAGCCCGGAGCTGTTTTGGAAAATTGTAGTGTGGTGTAACGTCATTAATGTGTGAATTGTCGATTTTCACCACCACTGGGGAAAAACAACTAGTTCTAAAATAGATTTCTGGCTGCCTGGCATTAAACGTGTGATGCTGTACTTCAGTTACCCTGTTGAGACACGCAGTCGCAGATCAGGAGATTAAAAAAAAAAAACCAACTAAACCATTTTCATGTTTGTTAGTCAAGTCAAGTCAAGTCAAGTCAATTTATTCATGCATTTATTGTTAATGCATTAACACATTAGCCTTTTGTAGGCCTGTTTTTTCTATGGTTCACTCCATTTTCAAGTTATTGTTCTTCCATCCGGATGGAAAATAACCTACTTTTCTAGAAAAATAATATAATAGCTGCTGGTTATTGAGTTACAATATGTTTAACTCTGCTTAAAATGAACATCATTATCGCGCGAGGCATCACCTGAGAAAAATATCCTGCAGCTTAGCTGCTAGATGCGTCACTATGTTACCAAAAACATTAGCATGCTGCGAACAAATCAGTTGAGCTAGGGGGCATATGATGGAAAAAAACAAGCTGGATAACATTAAAATGCTCAAAAGAGCTGAAAGACTGAGTTGTGTAAAGCGACCCATTTTATATTACAGTGATCTTTTGTTTACCAAAAAACACTGATTAGTGCAGCAATGCAAAACTTAGTCTAATCATTGCTAAAAAAAACCATACTACCTTTTTAAATAAGACAAGCAGTCTACAGCAGGTAAATATAGACATTCACATTCGTGGTGAAATTCATGTAAAAACTGGACAAACTGGAGCTGACTGTTGATGTAGCAGGATGTGTTTTAGCACCTGAGGACCGAATGCGAGCCAGTTTTGTCACAGTCTGTTCCCCCTTCTTCTCTCTCCATGTGTTCCCTGTAGTGACGGGGTTAGACTGTGGTTAAGGGTCACGGCCACAATTGATTGGGGTGAGTGTCAGGGGTGAGTTTGAGGGTATTTGTCGCAGAAGACGGCCAAGGTTAAGGTTCGGCTCTTGTCAAGGTAAGGGGGAGAAATATCCACGTTGATAGAGATGGTGAAACAACACTGGCCCTGGTCCCACAGCTGCCAGGTTTAGGGTGGTGGCTAAACTTGGCAGAGAACCAACTCCAGTTACAGAAACAGCACTTGGGCTAGTTTTGGACTATAAGTAGTCGTTGGCTGGTCATTCGTCAGGAATCTCGCCAAAGTCTGGCGACCAGGTGTGGAGGATTTGGGCTTCTGTCGAGCCCAGCAGTTTTGGATACCTCAGATGAAGTGTTATCCAAGGGACTGGTGTCTTTCTTTGTCAGCGCTTGCTTGATAAATATGCAGACAAATGTACGCAAACATGCCACATTCCTCAAGCCACGCTGACCTGTGACCTCTCTCTCACCCTCGGTCACCCACATCTGAAACAGGTTAGCCGGTCGAAGGTGTAAACCGAGGACATGCCCACATCTGACAAGAAGGGGATCCATTGGAAGCGCGCCTCTCAGACAGTCATGACTGCAATCTAAACTACAACAGATGTCTTTGTCTATTAGAAACACAACAGCCTCTGAGAGAAAAACGTTGTTTACTGACATGCACAATCTTTCTCAGTCGTGGTTGACTGGCTTTTGCTTGTGTGTGTCATTGCTCTAAATCAAAAATGTTTGTCAAAGAAAAAAAAATGTGCTCTGTGGATGTTGCGTGTGTTTTAACAAAACAGAAATCGGCAGTGTAATCGCTTGATCATATGGTCAGAGCATACAGCTCTAATTAAACATCGGCCAACTATTTCGATGTAATGACAAGCTGTTGTTGTGGTGACCAGGAAAAATGTCTCAAAATGAAAAACTTGTTCTTACAATGTCTCCAGCTGCTTTGGATCTTCTTTTTTTATGCCCTTCATCTTGGACTATGTAACTCGGCTGTGTACAAGTCTCCTCCTCTTTTGGTGTGTCCTTATAACGCGCTCCACTTCCCCAAAGACAAACAACATTCATCCACGCTTAAAGGATGAAAGTGATGCACCTAACTCGAGTCCTGCGGAGTCAAATAAACATCCAACGAGGAGTCACGACCGACTCGGCGGGGGAGGGTATGAAAACAACAAGGGCCGACTGTCTCTTTAGTGATGAGCTCATGGACATTTCAGCTGCTGTAGTGAAGAAATATGGATTTGTTTACAGGGCAAATGAGTACTACAAACCAAAAATCAAGTGGGTTGAGTTAATCTGAGTATTCTTTCTGTTTAAAGCAACACTATGCAACTTTTGGGATTTATCAGAAAGATAGTTGGTGTATCTCAATCCCACTCACCCAACGTTAGCTGGGATCTGATCTAGCCCCGTGCAACCCTGCAAGGTATAAGTGGTTACAGATAATGGATGGATGGATGGAATGAGACTCAACAATCAACTATCTTGCTCTGGAAAGTTACACAGTGTTGCTCAAATATGTCTAATAAGACTGGGGAGAGTCAGCAGACATGTTTTGTTGTGGATATATTCTAGGGCTGCAGCTATCGAATATTTTTAGAGTCGAGTATTCTACCGATTATCCCATTGATCAATCGAGTAATCTAATAAAAAATAATTTTGCATTATTAAACAACAGTACCAAATAATGCATAGCGAAAATGACAGGCCAAGCAATTGGCTTTTATTCCTGAGAAAAACATAAAGGTATTTATTCCAACTATTGCTAACAGCGGCAGTAAAGGTGTGTGTTTGTTTATGTGCACGCGTGCGTGAGGGAGAGTGAGAGAGACAAGCTGAGTGTGTGTGCGTGTGTGTGTGTAAAGGAGTTATTTGGTGTGTAGGCTATTACTCTCCTGCAATTTAACACAAATTAGTTTCCACATCTTAACATGATATCTAGTCATACCAACATCTGGATACAGCCTTTACAAATACCATACGTTCCAACTAGCGATGGTAGGCTACATTAAATTAGCTAGCATCAATGTTTACGTTAGCTTGTGTCGGCGACGCTTGGCGAGCTGGTGTTAACAACTGGATGTTTTCGGTTCAGATGTTGAATCATTGTTGACGTGCTGTTGTGGTACGCCAGTTCTGCTTTGCAGTAGACACGTTGCACTTTGTTATCTTCTTTGTGTGAAA
>OMLP01033149.1:0-13921 GCA_900302685.1 Spondyliosoma cantharus | reverse complement strand
CTGAAGGAGAGGTGATGCAGCGAGATAAATCGACCTCAGCGTGATGTGTGTGTGTGTGTGCATGTGTTAATGTGCTGCTGGTATCAAACGCATAACTAAAACTATTTTTAAACAAGCATGTTAATGACTAAATGATTTGTTTCCTCCATGGAGTTCTTTGTGTTTTTTTTTGTACAGCTGCGGTCATTACAAAACTGTAGGACTGATTAATCACTTGATCTCACACCATGTACACAATCTCAGTCACACACAACCAACCACATGCACAAAATGACATGCACCCACAAACTACACACACATTAACACACCGCACTCCCGCTGCGGTGTAAAAGCTCCTCTGATTAAGTGACACTTGGGATACATGAGCGGCAGACACCCAAGGTGACGGGGTGTCAGGGCGTTCCGGTGTGTGATTACCACCTTTCCGTTGTCACTCGGTGCCAACGGGTGTCACCCACCTGTCCTTGACAGAGTGAGAGCAGTGCGCACCCATGGGGTGTCCTGCCTTTGTGTGTGTGCATGCAAGGGAGGGGCTGAGCTGGGAGTGACAGTGTAGTTAAGAAGAGACGCTCTCTAAACACAGATCAGGTGGCGCTCATCTCCCTAAGAGGAGGCAGCCTTGCCAGCGTCGCAGTGGCGCCGACAAACTCAATACACCAAAGCCTCTAAACACACACACTGCTGCTGCTACTCTTCTTCTTGTATTCTATGACACAATCCAGGATCTAATTTATCTTATTTTTGCTGTTTCTCAGTCTTTTCCAGAAGTTTTTTATGATCAGATCTGATATTCAGTTTTTTGTCCACTTTCCGATGAAATGAATTAATTTGAAAATGCAATTCTTTGGCTCTGACCCACTGTGTGATTGATCAAAAGAGTGAGTCTGTCAACACTGAATAACCCTGATGTGCTAATTAGCTCATGACTAAAGTAAGCAAATAAATGTAGTTGTTAGAAATCTAACATTTTTGCCTTTTAAATTGTAGTGTGTGGAAATATAAAGTGGCAGAAAATGGAAATACTCAAATAAAGTACCTCAGAATTTTACTGAAATGCAGTACTCAAGTCAATTGTTCACCTGTTTATTCTTAATTTTTGCACTGAGATTAAAATTTTGTCTGCAAATGTACATCGAGTCCAAATATTAGTTATTGGTCGACCTAATAATCGTTATCAGTCCTGAAAAAAACATAAATATTGTATTTGGGGTTTTCAGCTTTCGGGTGTCACAGAAACTGTGACGCTGATGAGCTACCTGTCACTCCACGTGAGCTATGCTTACAACTCCCGATTAATAAGTAACAAGGCGGTGTGAAACCGAAATAAACTAGATTTAAAATGCAGCAGTGTATCATTTTCAGCGATGACTCAGACAAAAGAGTGAATCTGTAAGCATGTTTCTTTTGTTTTCAGACTTCCTCTTCACTCCCACCTAATTGACACCTCTCCCCCCTCTTATGTACTTTAGATTGGCCCTGAAATGCTCCTTTAGTTTTACCTGTTACTGATCCATATACAGGATCGTTATCAGACCACTAGTCATGCTTACATTTGCTCTTTGTCGACATTTAAGTAGGACCTGTACTGGTAATTTTGTTCTCCAGTGGTGCTTACTGGCCCCCTCCTCTCTCCTTTGGGAATCCATGTCTTGACCAAATCAACTGATGTAGTGCTAATTAGTTTGGTCGAACCACTAACATCCATCATTCGGCAGTGCTGTTGAACCGTTGGCTCCAGCAGGGAACAGATGGTGTATGCAACTAGGTATGCATAAAGGTTTTTATCCGAGGACACACACATCATTTACATTTACTGCCGTGCACACACACACAGTCTTGTTCACTCTTGTTTGACCAGAGACACAGGAGTGGTTTTCTTTCATTTCATTTCACTTCATCACATTAAGTGTATAACTATTTCTTGATTGTCTCTCCGTATATTGGCGTTTCCCCCCCCGGGCCGCCTTCCACCCAACCCCTCAACCATTGCCGATGCAAAAAAAGGAGAAAAATAAAATAATTACGAATAAGAAACTTTAAAATTCAAATAAAATAGGCTGGAGAACTGTCCATTCATTACTCAGTGCTGCAAACAAGACGCACACTGGCATTTGTCAAGACCGCCATGTCATTATAGGGGATGTAAATGTGCAGAGTTATGGAACAACTATAGATGGTGCTATTGTATACCAATTCAGCGCAGAACGATGCTATAAATGTATCCTCTGACACTGCAGCTGTCTGATGCTCACTGCATCAAGAGCGTGCACACATGCAGTCTTGAATATAAGATGCTGTTAATTGATCCTCACCTCATGTAATATCCATATTACAGCAATTCAGGTCTCCTTTTGAACGCATTGTTTTGGATCTCAGGGTATTACAGCAGAAAAGTGGAAAAGAAATGTGGAACTATTGATTGTGGTCTTTGTTTCTAGGAGGCCTTTGGAGACGTGACAGACCGGAGGAAGCTCAGAGAGAAGCTGCGCTGTCAGAACTTCAAGTGGTATCTGGATAATATTTACCCGGAGCTTAGTGTCCCACAGGATAGGCCAGGCATGTTTGGAATGGTGAGTACATATCTGAGTCTTCGATTGTCAGGTTTAAATTATGAGTCTGGATTTACCAATTCTCACCAGTTTAATTTGGATTTAATCAAGCTGAGCAGTGTACATGCAAGACTTATCAAAGTGTGGTATTTCCTTAAAATAAGATGAACTTTGTCATTAATTTCCTCACCCATGTATGAGATTCTGAAAGCTGTGTTTTAGCAGTACCTAAAAAGGTCGATTGACGCGTCTGCTTTTCGCTCGTTACAGCTGAAGAACCGGGGCAAGACCAACTACTGTTTTGACTACAACCCTCTAGATGAAAACAAGGTGGTGGGCCAAAGGGTCATCCTCTACCCGTGTCATGGCATGGGTCAGAACCAGGTAATGGATGTCAGTCTTTCAGGCCATAAACCTGTGAAAAGTAACACTTTCTATGTAGGTCAAGTTTATAATGTATTGCAAGCACATTCATAAGACACTATAATGCATTTAGAAGGCTTTATATCATGTCTATTCAACTAAAAGGGCCATATTTGAAAAAAGTTGAGACTTTTATACTCCCTATCAAACGAGCCAGAATGAGGTTGCTAAAGGTAACTCTTAATAAACCTTGCTATAAGTTGGCATGCTTGATAATAAATAATTATATATTTTAGTATATTTAAATATTATAAATGATGGACATAATGTATAATACCTCCATGCCAAAGTGACAACAGGAAAGGAAAAAATCTGCGAGGTAGTCCGGGGGTACACAGCACATTATAATGACTCTAATTTTAGACAGATAGAGAACTGCTTTAACACATAAAAGATTATGAATTGTAAGTTTCTGAAATGGGAGAGAGAGAGAGAGAGAGAGAGAGAGAGAGAGACTTTATACTCTGTGGTTGACAGTACACCAGGAAGCACCATGAAATGTAACATTGTTACTCCAGCAGCCCTCTGCTGACACACACTGATGTTATCTCTGTAGGAATTGGATTCAGCAGCGCTTGTGCCGTCTGCTTTATGAGAGGGCTCTGCATGTTTCAGAATCATATTCATCAGTTTTATTCATAGTCTGCGCACACACCAGCATTACGTGTGTGTGTGTGTGTGTGAGTACACTGTGTCCATTGACTTTGTTGTTGTATATATTTTCTCCACACATGCATACATATTCATGTTCACATGCTCTGACGGCGACAGAAATTACATCCTTCTGTCTATATTGCAAGAATTAAATGCGGGTTCTTAGTTAACTGACAAATTTACACTTGAGCCACATGCAAAAAAACCTTTCCTTTCATGGTTTTTTCTTCAGCAAAAACATTTCAAATGAGAGTTAAAACTCATCCGTTTCGTCCCCTGCTGCAGTTCTTTGAGCACTCCACGGATGGCGAGATCCGCTATAACACGAGGGAACCTGCCGGATGCATCGCGGGTGACAACATCAGCACCTACCTGACTGTGCAACAGTGTAGAAAACGAGGGCAGCCTGTACCCGCGGACCAGAAATTTGTCCTCCGAGAGGTAAGGACCATAATTCTGGTTTTACTGTCTGTATCTATTATATCCAGATTTAACCGGTGAGGCAGTGAGTGTGGTTGGACAGGAGTGAAGAAGTCATGAGACAGGAAATGACACAGTGGCAAAGAAAGTGTTTTTAAGTATATTATGATATGCCTTTCCCTTTTAATCGATACAAGAGCAGGGTGATATATTTTGTTTGCCCTTATATAATTATCTTCTTGATAAAGCACTGTATAACCAGTAGTTATTTCCTTTCAAATTCCTACTATAATAATGTAAATCATTTAAGTGTGATAACTGGATCAAAGAAGAGAGAACTGAATGTAATTTATGTTTCTGGCTTAAAGTCATGTCAAGCACACAGCTGAGCTACTGCACAGGTGTCTAGTGCCAGTGTGTCTGATACTAAACCCTAAATCATAGAGCACCAGCAGGCTGGGTATATTCACCACACAATGCAGCAAGTTGTTTTGCATGTGTTGAGTGCAGTCGCTCCACAAAGACGGCAGTTGCTAAACCACACTATCTAAATGTAAATGGATCCAGTGAGGACAGAATGGATGTAACAAGGGGTGCAAGAGGCAGAGGAGTGGAGAATTGGACAGTACAGGTATAAATGGGGAGTGAATAGGCAGATCAATCAGGGTGGACTGTCCGTGTTCCGGTAGTGAACCGTGGTGCTCTAAAAAAAACAAAAAGGTGTTGGAGATAAATAATGGTGTAATATTGCTTCATGAGCAGCAGTTCTTTCCCTTCAGACATGTATTATACTGTGCTAATAGCTTCTTCTTTAAACTGTTTGTTGCCAAGAGTAGGGCAGAGTGTTTAATCAAATTTTATTTTCAATTATGATGTTGGCTTCTGGTGATTATAATAAGATAATTGCAATAAACTGATTATTGGGCTGCGTTCTATTTCAGATTGATGCTCTCGTTTTGTCTGCAGTCCTGTTTGGTGCACTGTTTTCCTTTTCAGCAGTGCTCTCTGGCCATATATACCAAATAAAAGCAACATCACAATACACATAATATATCTTCTCTTTACATTTATTATATCGTATGTTATTGTATATTATTGTTACATGTATCATAAAACATTAATTCGTTTTGTTTTCACTGATGTCTGTTTGTTTGTTTTGTTTGTTGTTTGGATGTCAGCAGGATTATACAAAAACTACTTTACAAAATTTAAGTGGAGGGTGGGCCTTGGCCCAGAATAGGCCTCATTAACCTTTGGTGCGGATCCAGGATTTTTTTTTCTCTATCTTTAACACTGTGATACAGGATGTTTTTCAGTGTTTTGTAAATTTCTCAGGGAATAATTTATGAATGTTGATGGAAAAAACAGGCATTTTTAGGTGGCTGGTTTCTATGAATGATGTAAATGTATGTGCTCTGCTAAGTTTTAAAAGGTCAGTGCATGTCTGATTTTTCCAAAGTGACATGGTAATCAAGTGAAATTGTCCTAATCTAAGTTTGACCAACATAATCTTGAGTATGATTACTGCCATAATCAAGCAACACTCGCCATCCGGTGGTTTTGTTTTTCAGTATTATAAATATTCAATTTCTTGATGATGCATATTCTCCACCTGCTTGTTTTCAGGATGGGAGTCTGTACCATGTAATGAGCCAGAAGTGTGTTCAAGCGTTGGACAAGACAGACAACGGGACACCGGCCCCCTCACTCCAGCCCTGCTCTGACAGTCCCCACCAAAAGTGGTTCTTTGAGGAGAGAATATAATGGTATTTTACCTGGAACATATTTCTATTCAGGACCAATATCCTGAGGAGGGATATGGGTGGATTAACTTGCAAAGTGTTTTTTTTTATATGTTTGCCTTGCTCTAAAAGGAGCCCAAAGGAAGAAGCTGCTGTGCTTCCTTCCAGTTGTCAACTTTGCACATTTCTTGTGCCAGCTGGATTTAATGGCCCAATAGGAATGTATGCTGATAATAATTATGCTGATGAAGTACTTTGTAAATATATATGGGAATATTTTTTATTTGATGCTGTTGCTGGGAGACAGGAGCCGACTGGAATATGTATTCTTATTCTTTCTAATCAAGGATATGCTTGAGAATGAGTGATAACTTTTACAGTTGTACATGCCGACATTCCTCTTGCTCGTCATCATGGTGATTTTCAGAGCCGCATCAGGAGGTATTTTTTTTTTTTGCCCTTCTTCTCCTGTAGAGGGGGCCAGTGCTCCTCTCTGCAGGTTCCTTTCTGTCACTGTGTTCCTATTTGTCAAAAGAAAGTGGGACAAATTTTCAGGTATTTTGATATGAACCTTTAGTGCTTGCTACTCTTACATACTGTTGACTTAGATCACAGGCATTATGCAAGTACCTCGAACCGCTTCAACTTATTCACCTAACTACTGAAAATTCTCATTCCGATCTGCATCGACTGGATTTTGCAATTCAACTTCAACCGAGGTAAAACGACGTGGGTCATTTTTTTTGTTTTTAGTTTTATAATTTTTGTAACTGCTGTTTTTCTACATAGTGCACTTGCCTTTTGTGCTTTTTAAATTATGTGCAGCTTCAGAAGACTAAATCATAGCCATATTTGCTGGATTTGCCTCATGTGGTGTCAGCT
Organism: Spondyliosoma cantharus; assembly: GCA_900302685.1. NCBI lineage: Eukaryota > Metazoa > Chordata > Actinopteri > Spariformes > Sparidae > Spondyliosoma > Spondyliosoma cantharus. The sequence goes on along the minus strand of OMLP01033149.1, from coordinate 7,251 downwards.
GTTTATTATAAATTATGTATTTTCTAGAGAAGACTAGAAGAAGATGAGCTTCACTGCAAAAGTATCTCAACTTTAAATGCATAAACACCAAAATCAGAACAATAGGATCCTCCTCCCTATCCTACTTTCTCGACTTGGTGTCCAGAGAAAGTGCCTGATGTAAAACAATGTATAATTCTATTTAAAGAGATCCCTTTAGGTTCAGATGATGAAGAAGATGCTCCCGTACAGAATGCATATTTTGTCGGACAAAGACATGACACGGAAAGAGAAAAGTATTTAGACTTGTGGCGAAGTATCTGCACACTCTCACAGTGTACGCTTCCCTGCTGAGAATACCATATGCACAGGAAACAAGGTATTCCCTTGCGTATACATGCATTACTCTGGTGGCCTGTGCTGATTTGTGCACGCCGCCTCTGTTTTCATCCATCAGAAATGGACGCCTCTGTTCGGAAGCTGTGGTCACTTCTGTGGCATGTCCCTCCGGCTATGCGGAGGGACTGAGGGAAACGCGGCAGAGGCGTAGACAGTTGTCGGTGTCTCCAGAGTGCTGGGATGCCAGATGGCGTCCTGATTGATTTTCTGGTCCTCTCCCAATCCTTTATCACCACCTCTCCCTCTCGGTGTCAAAGGGTGTGCAGCGGAGGACTTATCTTTCTGGACTCGCGCCAGCCAAAACCCTTCTCGGATGAGCACTTGTTACTCGTGTGCTTGAGGTTTGATTTATGAACAGGAGTCATCAGGGGTACAGTTTTTGACAGTGGAAAGCAGATAATGGAGGAGACTGAATGAATTAATTTGTGACCTCTTCCTCACTATTAACCTTCACAGGCTGTCGTCCCATTGGCCTTGAAGGAGCTCTGTTTGGAGTTGGTGTTCGGGGACAATCGGACTGAAATAGATTTTCTTGCTATTGATTCATAATGTATTCTCACAATAAGATAAATGGGGGATGGATGAAGACCATTTCGGCAGCATCACAGTGGAGCAGAATCCCTTGATTTGCCAAATACAATGAACGTACGGTAATGTGTAAAGGTGATGCTGTTGCAGGAACAAGGTAACATCTGTGCTCACATAGCACAAGCCTAAAGGGATGGCACAAGATGTGCACAGTAATGGTAAAGAGCATCATGAGGTAGCTGTGTAGCACGGAGGCACTAAAGAAGTTCCAAGAAGAAATGTGTGGGTCATTTTTGACTCAACTACCCCGTAGTCCTTAAAGGATTTTGCTGGTATTATGAGTTTTACATGATTGTGCAGATAACTCCTGGTGATAACTGGAAGGGACCAAATTGCCAGTAGCAATATAATGATCATCTCCGTAGAGGGAGTGGACAGGTGTCACGGGATTGTGTGAATGTTTTTGCCGATAGGAGCAGGCTGTGTTTCTAGCCGCCTGGCAAGTGAGTTTCCCCTGTCATGATTTAAGGCTGCGAAAAACTGCTTCAATGAGTTTCATCCACGAGAGACCTGACTCACCAGGAACAGGTGAAATTGCCCTTTTAATGCAGTCCTCATGCTTTATGTGTTGAGCACTTAAGAAGTGACGACTTAACCGTTCCTATCAGTTTGTGTCTTTAGCCTGCGAGTGCAGTATGAATATTGTATTGTTATTAAAGGGGTTTATTTATTGCCCCCAGTGGCCCTCTGTTATTCCAGACATGTCCTACATAGTAGTTTTTTTTTATGCTGGGGTTATATTGTATGCTAATGTGATACGGCACACGCAGCCGCAGTAAAATTCATATTCGCCAGTCGGGCACCATATCTCTGGCAGCTCATACAGGGCTTTTATATCAACCAAATCTGTGTCGTAAACCGTAGCGATGTTCCAGCGATCTGTTAGAGCACTTGAACCTATAAAGTGGCTGATTTAATTGGATATGGGTTTTATCCACCATAGAACAGCATTCACACATCTTCTGTTTATAAAAGGAAACAATTTCCAGTGCAGACATTTTACATATCTATGTTTTAAACATGCACAAATGATAATGCTGGAATTTAACACCGTGTCTGGTGTATTAATGCTGTCAGTGACACCAGTGGCCTTATACCACGATGAAGAAAGTGAAGAATATGATTAACAAATAATTTTGTATTTGTTGGATCCAACAGGTGGATCAGATATGATGTCAGTGTAACTTTCTAATTGTCAATTGAAAATCAAAGTAAGTAAACACAAATTTGACGTCTGACTTGTGATTCTGCCTTTTCTTGCTCTTTATGTCTTTTATTTGTAACCCATTATGTCCGAGGTGAATTTCCTTTACAGCACTTAGTTTCCTGCTGAGCTTAAAGGATGAGTTCACTCAGAAATGAAAAATTACATCACTATCTACTCGCCCTCATGCTGATGGAAAGTTGGGTGAAGTTTTCGTAGTCCACGACACATTTTCTGAAGCTTCACTGTAACATAGTGTTGCAGCATTCTCCTGATCAACTGAAGTAGATGGGGACTTGTTTTAAAGCGTAAAACTACAACTGAAAAAGCTCCATAAAGCTTATTGGCATAACCCAACTTAGGAACTCTTTTCAAATCAATTGGGGATCTCAGGGCTTCCAGAGACTCGGATAACACCCCGGTCGAGCTGTATGGAGCCATTTCATGTTCTTTTTCAGTTGTTTAGGAGAAAGCTGCACCGCTGTTTTGCTGTGAAGGTCCAGAAATGTTTTGCGGACTATGAAACCCAATCCATCGGTATTGGGATGGCTAGATAATGACTAAGAGTTCCTTCTTGTCGAACTTTCCCTTTAAAATAAATTTACTTAAAACTTTCACGTCTGTCAAGGTAAAAAAAAGAAGACACTTTTTGCTAATATCTTTTTTTTTTTTTTTTTAGTTGCTAGTCACAAGGGATGATATAAACCTGTATTTTCACCAAGGTTGTTTTGAAAATGGTAAAATATGTGACTGACGAATAAATGCAATGTGTTACGGATATGGCTGTATCTTAAAACCTAAAAGGGGTTTCTTTAAATGCTTGTTACCGCTAGATCCAGAACAGATTAAATTCATAATGTCAACGATTTTTTTTCGTGTTTTTTAAAAGTACATCACCTTTTTCTACTAGTTGAGGCATTCAGGGGGAAAAAAAAAGCAGGCTATCACCCACATTTAACTGTGATGGAGACGTGAATCAAGATGCTTGGAGGGTAATGAGAGAAGGAAGATGAGAAATAGAAACGAGGAAGGGGGGGTGGGTGAGCTTTCCAACCATATCCGATTGGGTCGATCACCAGCTGCCGAGTGAGATGGTGAAATGTCGCCGCCACGCCAAGTCTCCCTGTTCCCCCTGGTGTCGACGCTGTGCCCTGCAGTCTCTCTCAATTACTCATTGATGATGCTCTGCTGTTTGTTTCATAGGATCTTGTGTGTGTGTGTGCGTGTGCCTTTTGAGAAAGATAAAACCATGCAAAAGTACAAAAAAAAAAAAAGTCCCATTCTTACCACGTTAGAAAATCTGAAATCCCACATGAGTGCATCTTTTAATTCCAGACCTTAAAGCGTGCCAAGCTGCTGAAAATACCAGCGTGAAACATTTGTGCTCCGCATGAGAGGAGCTCGTTTCTCTCTCGCGCGCGCAGGATGACATGCTCTGATGGAGAGCTTGCCAGAAAAATCTTCACATTCTGACGAATGCTGCCTAGACGACACTCCTAGGCTGCTTCCTAGGAAAATGTGAAGCGCTGCGGAAGGCTGTGATGCCCGCTTTTTTCCGCCGCCGTCTCATCCCTAATCTTCTGGGTGCTTCCCTGCGAGATGCGGCGTACAAAAATGGCACTATGAAAATATCCTGAACTTCAGCAAAATGCGTGCACAGAAACGCCCCCTTGTCGCTGCAATCTCCGTGCACAGCGCAGGCCTATTTTTTTTTGATCTGGCGTGGCATACGTGCAGCACCGTGGTCTTCCTCACCCCATATGCGTCTTTAATGATAATGCAAAACAAGAATCCCCGCGGTGCAACTCTTTGGAGATGCTCAGGCTTCAGTTGTCAGGGAGCTGGAGGAACCATAGGAGGGGCAGCACACACACACACACACACACACACACAGACACACAGACAGGAGGCCATTTCCACACCGCATTTCTGTTTAGTTTATGTAATCTCCAATACCCAGAGCAGCTCAGGAGCGGTGGCTGTTGGCTGCATACATTAGATGACACACTTTTACTTTCAGGAGGGACTCCAGACGGTGCAGTAAACATGTGAGGCCTAGATACAGAGATAGCGTCGCATTTCCTATGCGCCGCCACCGCCTCGGCATCTGATTAGGAGGATCGTGCAGCGGGGGGAAAAAAAGGCAAGCAAGGCTTCCATGAAGTTGCTCAGTCGGTAAATTAGTTAAAAATAACCGCAACCAACTATTCCACAGTTTGTCAGTTTGTGTCTGTGCAAGACTGACATTTTCGCTGGATCATGTGTGTCACTTCGATTCTTTTTTTCGCAGAAGTCGAGGGACAAACGTAACAGCAATTGACCTTGGCAGTAACTCGACAGACTTTGAGAATTGTAAGTGCAGCCGTGAAATGGCAGGTGGCATCCAATGGTGTCCGCTGCGAAGAAAATCAAAGAGAAACAAGTGTGAGATGTGAACTGAGAGGAAAGTTTACCCCACCTCAACCTAGAAAGATTCTGTCACTATCTACTCATTGGTGTTTTGTGGTCCCTGCAAAAAAACCCAAAACCAAAATATATTCGTCATAGAGATACTAATTCACGTCTCCAGAAGCCCCCAAACTGATTCCAAAAGACATAGTTTACAGACTTGACGGGCAGTTGAGCTTCAGACAAGGTGCGTGCTAACACATTCAGCTCAGCAGCTACAGTGAATATTTCATCTTAAAAACGTTAAATAACATCTTTTCAAATCAATTTTGGAAAGACTTGGAATACGCTGGGTGAGCTGTAAGGAGCCATTTAAGTTTTATTTATTTTTTTGTGCCTGTTTTCAAAGAAGTCCCGCTCTACTTCAGTTGTTAAGCAGACTTTTGTAACGCTATTTTGCCGAGAAGCTCCAGAAATGTTTCGTTGGCATCAAAACTTCACCTGACTTTCCATCTGCACAGGGGGTGACTGCAGCTCAGGAGGTAGAGCGAGTCGTTGGTTTGAATCGAGTCGCTGGTTTGAATCCCGGCTCCTCCTTAGCTGCATGCCGAAGTGTCTTTGAGCAAGATACTGAACCCCAAATTGCTCCTGATGAGCAATTGGCACCTTGCTTGGCAGTCTCTGCCATCAGTGTATGAATGGGTGAATCTGACAAGTGTTCATGACAAGCGAACAAGCAGTCAGTAGACTGGAAAAGCGCTATAGAAATGCAGGTCCATTTAGTAGATTAGTTTTTTCTTATCCTTGAGGGCAAATATGGTCCCTCAAAAACATGCCTTTGTAGACCAATGATGTAAAAACACATGAAAATACTGAAGTATGATTTCAGCACAGTAACCGTGGAAAGAATAATCTGAACTCTCTCCAAATACCTAAGGGACCCTTTTCGTAGTCTCGACTTAAAACCCTGATCCTACATCAGTGCTTATTTGCCTCGAGTTACCTCTACTGATTTTCTTTCTGTAGAGCTGGACCTCACCGAGCACTGTTAAGGAACATTGTCTTGGCTTTCCAAAATGTGATTCAGCTCTCTACTTCACAGATCCTTCTGCAATGCAGTGATTTGGATCCAAGAATTCATACACACAGCTAGAGCCTCACTAGAATAGATTGATGATTTGCCAACTTCTTTTTATTTTTTCGTTCTCTCAATCTGAGCAGTTTGGACAGAAGTGTGAATCGTTTAAGCGAGTAGATGGGGACCATTTGACTTTGATTATGGAGGTGATTGTGGATGCTTTCTCACCCTTTTTCAATTACTGTCACTCTAGCTGTAAATTGGTGGACCGTGGCTTTGCTAATGACATCATTGGACTAGTCCTTGATAATGAGCCACTTGTCACTTTGCACAGACTCGCTACACAGATGATTCTGACCACGGCCGCTCTGTCGCAGACTGAGGAATGCAACAGGTGGTTTTTTGATCAACCATCACTCTTGTTTTTCTTCTTCTGTTCTTGATTTTTTTTCAAACAGATGGGATGCATTCAGATCAGCACAGAAAAGTAATCATTCACGTTTTAGCGGTTTGGGTTTCGGGCTGGCACTGTCATGCAGATGGTTCATCACTTTGGTCAAAAACTGAAACATCTTAACAGGTTTTGGATGGATTGCCATCAAACTACAGTAGAGATATCCAGAGGATACATCTTAGTGTCATCCATGCAAAATTTGAATTTGTCCAGTGCACACCTTTCAAAACTGGACATATCAGCTTTGGCAGTACTTGTGCGTGTGAGGGGAATTAGCAATTATAGCATGTTGCTAACACACAAACCAAAATAGTATTTTTTCAATTCTTTTTATTTTAGGGATGATGCAGTTTGTCACAGTTTCACAAATTCCAATACAGTTTATAGCTATTGCTAATTTTTTACTTTTGTCCCTAATAGCTTGGATTCACGTGACGTCACACTGCTGCGAGAGCGCGAGATTCAGATGGAGGGCAGGAAGTGAAGTAGATGAGGATCTGCCATCTGAAAAATGCCTGTTTTGTGTAGTTTACGCCTGCTCCAATCGTTCTAACCGAAAAAAGGGAAATGGGTTTTATAGTGTACCAAAGATTTTGGTTCATAAAGGTGAGAAATGTAAAAAGCTCACAGAACAATGCCGTAAAAAATGGATTTTAAACGTACGTCTGCAGTCTGGAGGAGCAGAGTCTGCTAATGCCCGTGTCTGCAGCGACCACTTGGTCGGAGGTAAGTTATGTCAGCTAGCTAACTTGGTTTTTGTGGCTGTGTTTATATAGCATTAGGTTGTCGTTAAATGCTCATTTACTTAGTAATGATTATTAAGTTACCATTGTACTTTTTAGGCTGCCCTAGCGCTTTGGGTGATGTTAAGTCGGTAGACTGGGCTCCGACGGTCAACCTCGGTTACCAAAAAACTAAGCCCAAATCAGAGGCATCTCTTCAACAAGAACAGAGGATGAAGCTTAACCTTGAAACATAAAATACTGTCAGGCTAACGTCGTCGTGAAGATGTGTTGCGTGTTTGTTGACATTATAGCCGCTACTGCTAGCATCTTAACACATAAAACAATATATGAACAAACACTCACCCTGGCGAAGACCAAACGATGATAATCGTAGAGCCGTTTGGTACCGAGGTTGTGGACCCACCCGCTGACAAAA
>OMLP01033144.1:0-20545 GCA_900302685.1 Spondyliosoma cantharus | reverse complement strand
TCTCTCTATATATATATATATATATATATATATATATATATATATATATATATATATATATATATATGTTTTTTCAAACATCTGCTCATCAATGAAAAAAACTGCATTCTGTATTTGTACTGTTTTCATGATTCACACAGTGTGTAAATGGCCTTAGCTGCTTAGACTGTGAATGCTCTCTTTGTACTGGCAGTGATGCAATTTAAATGTAGGAATTATGCATCTGCATTTATTCAAAGCACACACTACCACACCCTGCAAAACTAATACCGAGTTTTTAGTAAGTCCAACATTAATGTAATGGTGCTTAAAGTACAAGCTTTTAAATGATTAAATAACAGGGGATTTTTGCGAAGAGGTTAAAGGAAATGAAATTTCAACAACTAATTTGTCATCACTCTGGCATTCAGTGGCAATTATTTTGTGGATGAATGATTTTAAAGGTCTAGTCAATATATTTGTGTGCTCAGTTCTACTTATAGGAATGCAATTTGGAACGCACACTACAGAAAGCAGGTGTGCGTGTGTGTGTGTGTGTGTGTGTGTGTGTGTGTGGGTGTGTCAAGGGGAGTTTGGATGAGAACAGAAGAGGCTGACTTCAATTTCAGCATCACTTTGTAGCTCAGTTGCTAATCAAAGCCAAACATGGTGTCCTCTTGTCTCAACATCGTTGCTCCCTCCCAGATGCACTTTTAGGAAGGAAGATGTGATGGGGGAAAGGACAAAGAGAGCAGCACAAGCTGAGGGAAGAGGTATGGTTGGAGCCCCTAAATACACTTAGATAACTCAGTGGATCCAGGGGAGAGCTTAGCCCAGAGCTGAGTCGAGTTGACAAATATAGCAATCACTTTGGGCAAATATCTCCCACAAAACCAGCAAGCCTCCACTGCAACCTGCCATACACAACTCCAAAAGGTACCTACAGGCTTCCCTTTTTTTTCTCTATACCTGGTGGTATGTAAGTTGAGTGTGTGTGTGTACATGGCATGCATGTTTGTGTGTGTGTGTGTGTGTGTGTGTGTGTGTGTGTGTGCATGACATTTGCAGACCTGCCAACCTTGAAGAAAGTTTATGAGTAGCACTGTATGCAGCAAAAAAAAGAAAAAAAGCTCATGTTTATGCACATCTGGCCAAGAATCATATGTCCAATCAGTTCTTTCTCATGAACAAATAATTACTTTAAATATAAACATAAAATAACATACATTTTTTGAATACATTATTTTCAGAAAGGATAGATTCAGAACAGTATTGGAATTCATTTATATTTTAAACATGACTAAATGTTATTTCTTAATTAGCAACAGTATGCTCAAATGATCTAATTGGAAAATAAAATAAATCACCAATGTCCATAAAATAAAAATATATTTTACTGACATCACATTACAGAGTGAATGCAATCAATAGACATCGGCCACTTTCAGTCTGTCCTTCCTCTGCTCAGATGCCTGCAGGTATCTGTAAGAATGTGTCTGACTGCGGGTATTTATTTGAGGAGCTGCTTTGTCTCAGCCATCAACAAGATATGTATGTAAAATATGCTCACTAGTTAGACCCCATACAGACAGCTGTAGTTTTGGTTTGTTGCATATTCTCTATATGTTTACATGTTTAAGCTTGTGAACAGGTATATTGATAATGTATTGGCTTTTTACATGCAAATGTTTAATTGCACGCACATTAACCAGCATTAGAGGGAGGGATGAGGCTGACACACACAAGTAAATGGTAAATCTTAAAAGTGCCTCTTTCGTCGTAATTATGCTTTTACACAAAGGTTTGACCTGGGTACATCCACAAAAAAAAGCCTAGGTTGCCTTTTGGAGAGAGTTTCACTTTAAGAGAAAGTATATCGAGATTTGAGGATAAATGTGAGGTTATCAGAGAAAGTATATTATTGAGGAAACTTTCAAAGTTTCAAAAATCGCCGTGTCAGATAATTAGATACATGAGAAGATATTTACACATGCATAAGGAAAAAAAATACACACAGTGCGTATTCTAACTACACAACAAAACATTTGTCTCAAAAACTTCTTTAACATGTAAACCCATGACTTCAAAACAAAAGGAGAACACACATTTAAAAAGCTGTCAAAAGGAAAAAAAAGGACAAAAAAAAATTCTGCAGTCAACAGACATGACATTTATTATGGAGATTTGTTATGCAGTTAACATCTGCACTCAACTCTGCTTCTGTTCTGAAAATTGCTGTGAGGAGTCCTACGACAACTTAATAACAAATATCTGGCCTTTGAACTGACTCCCCTGTGGCTCCTCTGGTTGCTGAGGCTTGCTCTGTTCATTAGTGGTTTGACTCAGGCTCAGACACCCACAATCCCACCGGCAACATGTTCCCACTTTCAGCTTGTCAAAAAAGGCAGTTTGGTTAGTGGCCCAAGTCTTCAAACTATGATGCTCTACTTACCCCTCTAGCGTCAGTTTTACAAGATCCATTTTGACTCTTAGTCAAAAAACTGGACACGACCCCAGTCTCCAGAGGGGAAGTCCTGTGTATGCCCCATCCAACCATCGGCAGACTAGGATTATTCTCTCAAGAAAACAAGTAACAAGAGAGGGACAGTAAAGCAGTAAACTTATAAGTGTAGGGGGCCACCGACCAGGCTGCTGTTTTAAGGTGTCAGGTGGTCCCCTAGGTGCAGCCTGGATAAACATGACCCAGCCTTTAGAGAGCGAACATATACTGTGACACCTTGGAGTCCTACATAGCTGATTTTTTTAAATTCTCTCATTGCTCAGAGAAAAAAAAAAGAGAAAGGGGAAAAGAAAAATCCAGAATCAACCATTTTGTATTTGGGTGGTAGCCCATGGTGCCATCTTACCAATGACTGCATTAACAGAGCCAATTAAACTGACAAACATTTAAGGCTGCCTACAGAGCCTCGTTTGACAAGGAATGTCATCACCTCCATCACCAAGGAACTAAGAGTGCGTTCGGAGCTGCCTCATAGCTAAAAGTTCTCGTCAACCCCCAAAACAACTGTGGCATTTACTAACACACAACGAACAGTGAAAACAGGAGCTAAAGGTGAGGGCAGATGATAAAGAAGGGTAAATTATGAAGGATTTCAATGCTTTGGACTTCAAGGACTTGGGAAGACATAGGATAAGAGACACTTGTTTGATTTCACTGACACTCACTTCAATATCTTTGCCTCACATTTAATGGTAACCTTGAATACTTTCATCTTAAAACCAAGAAACAGATGGACTAAAACTTATGCTCTCATTTTTTCTTAAAGAAACAGAAGGCTGCAGTTAAGTAAAGAATCTTGCCCGAGAGCAGGGAGACATACAGGTCATTTAAGAGACATTGCTGTAGACAACAGTAGTCCTATGGCTTAACAAAACACATCGCATACAATAATATGACCAATGACACATACAGTAGGAAGACACTGAATCCTATCCCACCCAAAAAAGTTAAAGACTTTTCTTGACCTACAAAACGCTTTGAATATCTAACCTCTAACCATTGATATATAGCCATACAAAAGGAAAAAAGTTTTACGGTTTATTTTTTCTCCTATGACATATATTTTTTCTTCTGCAGTATAAGAATCTAATGTTATATCACTCTAAATAATATAATAATAAATACTTCACTATTACACTGGCATGTGACTTTTTGGAACCTAAACACAACATACATTTAAAAAATTGTAGAGTGAATGAAAGATCAATAGATAACGGAAAAAAAAAACGGAAACCAGATTTATTTTTACAATAATGGCAGTTGATATCCCATCACCCCTGAAAGTACATTCAACTTGATAGAATATAAGCATGTTCTGTGTCTACACGTATATATGCATATATCTTTACAAGCTTCTAGTGTAAAATAAGGGCTAAAAACAATATGCCAATGGTTGCGACAAAGTATTAACAATTGTTTGAATTATTCCTGTTGTTGCAGATGATTCACGCTACACCTGAAAATACATGGTTGACAGTATATTTTCCTGTCAAAAAACCCATGGCTACAAGCCATGGGGCCCCCTGGAAATATTGTGTTGGGCCCCTATTAAGTAGAGGTGTGGAAATTTCTCAATTATGAGATGCATTGTGATGTGGACATGGGCGATGGTACCTTGATGCAGAGACGGACCATAATTGAGAGATTGTAGCCTATGTTAATTGTTTATTGTTACATTGCAACATCCCTCTTATGCTTAGAGTGCCGCAGGAATTAGAAATTGTTGGGGACATTAAACATCATCATGCCGAACAGGTAGTCTGTCTTTATTTTTAATAATCCAAAATCCAATTCAAAAATCCCATAGACTTTTTGTAGAGATAACCAGGGTGGTGCTAACTTCCGGCTTAGCCTGTAAAAATACCTCATCCCTAAAGCCCTCTTTTTGTGGGTGGACATTGGGCTAACGTTATGTTATGTATATATCAGAAGGAAGGAGAGATCAGCAGTGACTGGACGAGACACACACTGTGTTTAACTTCTGCCTCTCAACAATAATGATCAACCTTAGCCATTACCACCTGAAGCTAATACCTGAAGCCACTGAGATGCATCAAGATGCATCTAAACTTGTTTTGCATTCAGATTGTTGGCAGCTGAATCATCATTGTATCTTAAAAAAAATGTACCCTTTATTCCTCCTAAATGAATACAGGAATATGTGACATAGAAGCAGAAAACTGAAATCATACCGATCTTAAAACTACGGTACATCTGGACACAGAAAGTACTGCAAGTCTCAAGTCTTTGGTCACAAGTCCAAATCAAGTTTCAAGTCTCTTATGGTTGTGATGAGCAATTTTTCCTCTGCTGGATGCCACCCGGTCTGCCCATCAAACCATCAACCCATCAAAACCATGCTCTTCTCTAAGATTGTTTGCTTGCTATCAGTTCTAGGTTTACATGTAAGTAGCACACTAAACGAAACGTGTGTAGCAGACGCTGAGGTAACTTTTACATTACCAAGTGACTGACCTATCAGGGTGCGTTTTCAGGTGCCTGATAGAGTTTAATGTGGTTGATCCAGCATCCTCTATATTCATTCTGCAGACATTGCATTTGGCAATTTTGGCAAATTTCTGAATACCCTTGTCAAATAAGTCGCAGCAGCAAGTCATGTACGTCCCTTTTGGATTGGTCTGTTGAAAATGTCCTGGACCGATTTGAAACATTGAAAGACCTCTCTCTGCATCTTCTGCTGCTCCTGCTTCCTATTGGGAAGTCAGACTTTTTGAGCAGGTCAAGATGCAGACAGGAAATTAGGCAGATATAGAGAGTTGTGTGTTCAGTGATTCAGTGAGTCAAGTTTGTTTTTAAAGATCCAAACTTTTGAGGTTTGAAGTGGCTCATGCTTCTTTCAGGCCCCATTTTGTGCATACGCTCTGTTTATAAATGATACCCTAGGTGTGCTGGAACACATTGTTAAAAATATTTAAAAAGCAGCACTTGTCTGCTCAGGGACAGGGATGTGGTCCTCAGGTGCTGGACCGTCTGCCCCCACTGTTTCACAATCATTTGTTTCATCAACAACTCGTATGCATATGAGAGAACACACCAATATTTAAGTGAGTGTATTGTTTTTGTGCTGCTGCACAGCCCTCTCTTTGTAATTGTGATGCCTGGATCCATACCCATACGGCATTGCACATTGGAAACAGTAAGAAAGGTAAAGAACAGACAGTCTGCAGACTGAAACAACTGTGACAGCAATAGACCAACTAATGTGAATGTGTGTGTGTGTGTGTGTGTGTGTGTGAGGGAAGAGAGAGAGGGGAGGGAGAGAAAGAGAGAGTCTACTCAGTATCTTCAAATGGGATCAGTGCTTGTTGACTGAAATCTCTTATCTCCAATCTGTGGGGTAAATTGCCTCGGTTGCTGCGTCTGTTCACATTTCCCTTTCCTCCTGCGTTACTGACTCCCCATTTCTGATCCCATCAGACTCAGCAGGCATAGGATCTACTTACTGATGGGAGAATTTGCGTGTGTGCATCTGGGGCTTGGAGAGAGGGAGGGAGCTCAGTGGGTAACTGAATGCTGGGCGTATTAGGGAATGTTGCCTGCATTAGTTTTAGCAATACAGCATGTGAGTGTGTGCACGTTGAGGCTAGACCCTGAGCTTGCTGATATATCTGTCTCATATCTTTTCAGATAAAGTTTTGTTATGGAGTCCAATAACGAACGAAGTTCCAAATGGCGATGATGTTGATGGGGGTTCTACTCACAACCAGTTGTCAAAGCTGAAATCAATTACTTTCAGCATTTTTTTTGGTAAGAGTACTAGTGGTTATGTCTATGATACAGAAGGCTGTCACACATCACACTGCTAACTAATGATAATACTGTAAAGTAACACAATGAAGTAGCATTAGATGATGTTCACTTTCTGATTTTTAAACTACACTGTGGTGAATCTCGCCACTACTGGTGATATGAAGAGATGTTTTTCAGCAGGGTTTTTTTTTTTCATTTTCATACATTTTTCAGGTAGAAACGCGTGGATCATTCTTAAAAAAAACTTGCATACATATTGGGGCTCCAATAGTGTCATTGGAATTTGGTACTGAAAACAGCACCTGAAAAAGCAAACATTGGCATTGGAACACTTGTATTGGAAAAAGTTGTATGCCTAGTGTGTGGTAATGTCAGAGGCTTCATGGCAGAGTGGTTTTTGCTTTTCAGTGAAGTAATTTTGTCTCATCAGTGAGCAGATATGTAAATCAAACTCTTCTGGTCAATCCCTGAAAACCCTACACCAAAACATGAAGGTTGAAACTGAAAAGAAAAAAATGACCTAAAAACACTTAAAACTGTCATTTGAGTTTCAGAGGATACACAAAATGTGAATGTTCACGCCACATTTTCAATGCCAAATATTTGTTTCAGTGCCAGTACAACAATATAATGCAAATTATACTAATGTAAATGTCGCTCTTCTGGTCTCATTGGCAGGCTGTCAGCGAGAGCAATGGAAATTCAGATTTCAAGCTTCCAAGGCTGGGCTCTTTAAACAACTGTATTGGAAAAAGCTTAATCAATGCACAAATCAACCAAAAATTATCTATCTATCTTTTTTTGGCCTTTGTATGGCTTTACTGATAGGACAGCTTCAGAGATGACAGGAAACAGGATGAGAGAGAGGGGGGTGACACTCAGCAAAGGGCCCCAGGCCGGGACTTGTACCTGGGGCCGCTGCAGCGAGGACAGGGCCTCTGTACATGGGATGCCGGCTCTACCAACTGAGCTAAGGGGCGCCCCGCAGGCTTAGAAACTTTAGAAAACTTGATTCCAAACAGTTGGGATGCTTTGTAAAACATAAATAAAACAGAACCTGATAACCTGCAAATCCTTTCTGATATATACTCAATTGAAGACAGTATATTTAATGTTTCCCATCATCAACTTAATTGATTTTTGTAGATATCTGCTTATTTTGAGTTTAATGGTAGCAACATGTTTCAAAAAGCTGGGGCCGGGCCAACACAAGACTGGATAAGTTGTGGAATGATCCAAGAACACCTGTTTGGGACTAGGTTCATTGGTGTCAGGTGATAGTATCATGATTGGCCATGAAAGAGACATCCTTGAAAGGCTCAGCTGTTCACAAGCAAGGATGGGACGAGGTTCACCACTTTGTCAAACACATGATTATAAGAAGCATATTACTAAATAGGGTCTGGAACACTTTGTTAAACCTTTGTTGGTAAACATTCTGTTTTATTAACATTTTACAGTGTCCCAGCATGTTTGGAATCAGTGTTGTATAATATTCTTTCTAACAAGCCTGTGTATCAGCTGACACAGTGCCTATTATTAATCAGGGTGCTGAACCAAGACTGAAAAACTCTTACTTAAAAAATGGTTAATCTGGGGGTTTGATGGAGGGTTGAGGTTAATAGGTTAAGCAGACTTTCAGTTTTCTGAGTGACCCTCCTGGACTTATCAAGCTGCCTCTGAAAACTAGTCTGACAACCTCTTCAAACACACTATGGGTATATATCCAGATTCATTTATGGGATTTTTCCTCGCTCTTCAATCTTGCTTGAACTGGATGTCGTTCTGGTTCACCATCTTACAGGCTATTTTTCTGCTATAAGGAGTGAGGAGGAGTGAACAAGGATACACAGGAGTCTTTTACCTGCCTGTATGGCTCCTTATTTGACAGGAGTTGTTGATTGGATGCTGCAGCTGATCGGACTGATGTGATACATCATAACATCACCAGAGTTTCATACCACATTGACATCAAGTGCACAAGTACATCACTTTCAAGTTTTATATTTTACTTTCTGATTCACCATCTGGTTTAAAAGCTTTGTTTGCCTCATTTATAGGTCTGAACAACGAAAGGACCACAAACAATTTTATCAATGTATTTGAAACATTTTTCAATTCCCGGTCTTACCAATACACATATGCTGCGCCTCTGAAATCATTTTATTTTATTCATGCATTGTCATAGGTTGCAATAATACACTGCAACACTGATTACCCTCTGCCATGTAAATGTCAAAAAAACAAAACGAAACAAAAAAAACGACGCAGTAACTAGCTAGCAACTCCAACAATGTGCGGCTACTGCTGCTAGACAAAAGCACAACGCTCTACCAGCAGTAGGCAGATATAATGATCATATTGTGCAGAAGAAAATAATTGTGTTATTATTAGTTTGTTGTTATATTTTCTTTGTATGGTCTCTTCACTTCTACATGATAGTGAGCTCAAAGCATTTAACATTGATTAACAGACAGCTGATTAACAGATCTCTGTGAGTAACACTTGTGAAGACAGTCTAGACCTGGGTCCCTTTGTTCGTGCCCAGACCAGCCCTGTGAGAGCCACAAGCCTCACTCGTTCTTCCTCTTAGCCTCTCCACATTGCAAGGTCAAAGTTTATTTCTATAGCACATTTAAAAACAACCAAAGCTGACCAAAGTGCTTCACAGGTTTAAGATCAACACACAATTATTCAACACAAGTGTGATGTGTTACCCAGGAAGCCCAGTGATTACTTAGCCTTTTGCTTTTAGACAGTTGTGCAGTGAGCAGAATCAAGCCAGTAGAAATGTCTCCTGTCCTTCTGAGCAGGACACAGTGCACAGTATAAATACAAAATGCAGCGTGTTATTCGTGTGTTTGTTATACAGCTACAAGTAAACACTGCTGCTCTGGCAGTGATAACTGTGTGCCTGTATTGGTGATGAAGTGTAATTAGGTACATTTACTAATTACTGTAGTTTAGTATAATTTTGAGGTACCTGTAGTTACATAAGTACACATTTTCTGCTACTTTATGCAGTCTACCTTTTACTCCACTACATTTATTTGATAACTTTAGTTACTAGTTACTTTGCAGACTGCATTCATGCATCAAAACCAAAATGATGCATTTTTTAATTAATCTATTTCATCTGCAAGTCAGATTTGAAAAAGAAACTGATACCACCATGCTCAATATTGGATCAGATAATCAGTCAACCCATAGTATACAGTTAACACATAAATGTAAATATATGTGCAATTTTACTATCACTTACGTACGCACATATTTTTTTGGCCTGAAAATTAGTGTTGATACTCATCAATTTTAAGTCAGATAAGACTTTTATTCAAGTACTAACAGGCATGCATGATGGTTTAGATGAGGAAGTGATTGAAGTTAGCTGGTGAAGGTCAATCGTAGAAAAGCAGTCAAGATACATATGTATTTGGGTTTACAGATGTTTCTGAGGGTTCTACCATCTGAGGTCAGAAGGTGATGAATTTTTGTCTGTAATAAGAAGAATGTTCTCATTAAAGATTGTCTCATTGCACTCTGCACTGGATTCCTGTAAAGAATGTGTAAAGAATAATTTAATTTAAAATCCTCCTCCTCACATACAAAGATGGCCAGGCACCAGCCTATCTTAAAGGGTAAAAGTACCCTATTACCTCAGTCGGACGCTGCACTCTCAGGGCTACTGCAGGACTACTTGTGGTTCCTAGAGTCTCCGGAAGAAGAATGGGAGGCAGAGCCTTCAGCCATCAAGCTCCTCTCCTGTGGAAGCATCTTCCAGTGTGGGTTGGGGGTCAGACACCCTCTCCATGTTTAAGAGGAGGCTTCCTTTTTGATAAAGCTTATAATTAGGGCCCTATACTGCCATAGGTTTAGACTGCCGGGGGATTTCATGTCTCAATAATATATGTTACTGACTTGACTTCTTCCCCGGAGTCTCTGTGCTCTCTGGTCTCACAGGTTCCCATTGACGGTGGTCCTGCTTGAGTCCTACGATCATCATCACTTTCTTTTCTTCTTCTTTCTAATACTCATATCTCAATTAGTAAAGTATGACTTTTGGATACTTTTTACAACACTGTTATCACAATACACATGCAAAAATTCATCAAAAGCCTCTACAGCTGTTGAAGCCGCCAGACAGCTGATCCAGCTGTGATCTGCTGCTGACATCATCAGAAACAGACGTTGCTTGCATCTCTCCATCCATAATTGGTTGGAAGGAATAAGACACAAGGAAAAGACATGCGGACAAGACAAGTGACAGAAATATGGATGCAACTTCAGGAAACTGAGATGCATCCTATACTTGGGGGTGGAGGCGTGTTAGGTGGTGGTAGTAGTGGTCTCCCAATGGAGAATGAGAGTAAAACAAAAAGAAAAACTATTCTCTGCTGCAGCTGATACGGGAACGTATTGACTACAGTGACTTATCTGAACATATATTCAGGCAGTGGCTTCACTGCTCTTTCTTGTGCTAATTTTTTTTATTTTTATTATTGGTCTCGTGTTGATCTCTGGGTGATAACTCATCCCAACAAAAAAACTAATCAAAGTGAAACAAATGAGAGATCTTGTGTTTGCATGGAGGATCCTATGTTTCCTTCGTTTCCTTCTCTCCGAATAAGATGGTCCAAGACGTTGTTTCGCAGGCTACAGTGGGGTTTCCTTCCTGGATACAGTACACCTGTTTCCATTTTAGTCAGCCTATACTAAAACACTAAACATCATCATGTGAATCCCCTGCAGTAGATCCCTCTTACTGTCTACACCAGGGGTCTCAAATTCGCTTTCATGTTTCACACCAATTTAAACTTCCCCTTCGCATGCAGTTGAAATAATGGCAGAGGTCATGGGTGATGCACATGTCTTGATGAGAAGAGAGCAAGTTGTACTTGTTTGGTTGTGAAAACCAAAGATTTCTCTTTCCAAACAGAAAGGAAAAGTGGATGATGAGCACAATTTCAGGACAGGTGGATATTATACTACAATCGGGTTGCTATGCCAGGAAAAACTTGCCATTCTAAGGGAACATAATCTCAAGTGTCATTTCGACTAAATATTGAGAACAATATGAGAACCAGGGAGGCAATTTATGAAAGAACTCTCTCCCCTCCAATAGATGCAAGTACAGGCCCACGCTTACTGATGCCCATCTTGACGCTGTACTTTGCTGTTTCAACTGTCACCTCCATCAGGGCAAATGTGGCTCAGCTGTGTGAGCAGAGGCGCTGCCAAGTGCCTAGACTCACAGAAATACAATAGAGAGAAACTTCACCATCACCAGGATCCTGTCTAAATAATATCCTGTTGATAGGAACTACTTCTCCTTCCACCTGTCCTAGTAAAATGCGAACTACCGGTCAATAAATGCATAAAGAGACACAGACAGAGGGTTGACACTGATGATGGCCTCTGCCTCTCCTGTAGAAAAGTTACAGTTACAGGCGAAATTAAACTGGCTCCCATCCCGCCTCTGATCTGCCAGCAGAGGTTGCAACAGGGCTGTAAAAGCGGCCGATAGATGTCCTAAGCTGACGGGCCATACATAGTCTTACAACTAAATCCTTTACTGTCCTTTACTGGATATCTCTCAAAATAAAAGAGAAATGTCCAACACTTCACCCACAAAGCAAGACTACAAATCCAAAACAACAATATAGTAGCAGGTTGTTTCTCTGGCAACTTATATAGGGGAAAGAAATGATGATATGTGAAAAAGTCGTTGTCAGCCAGTCTGTCCTACCGATACTTCTTCACACTTGAAAAAACAGCGTCTGTCCCTGGCAGCACATGTCAGGCAGCTCCAGCTGTTTACTGGCTGTGATTATGTGACATGATTTCCATCAAAAAACAGGAGAAGAATCGGTGCTAGCATTCCGCCCTGGAGCTGCAGTGTGTGCAGAAATGACGGTAATGGGGCCTGTGTGATGATAGAGAGGAGGCGTGCCTCTATCTCCATCATTATTAGGTTCCTCACCTGAGATATCCAGAATGTATAGTACGGAAAAGTCCCAGTCAGTTTGATCATATCAGGGGAGGATGTACTGATTCACTGTCTGCCCAGTGAACAAGTGTGCTAATTGTCAGCTGATTTCTGGTGTAAC
This sequence comes from Spondyliosoma cantharus, assembly GCA_900302685.1. Taxonomy (NCBI): domain Eukaryota; kingdom Metazoa; phylum Chordata; class Actinopteri; order Spariformes; family Sparidae; genus Spondyliosoma; species Spondyliosoma cantharus. The sequence continues at coordinate 8,167 of OMLP01033144.1, read as the reverse complement.
AACTGTGTAATGACGAGTGTTTTGCAGTTAAGAGTGAGAACTGGGACATCAACTGCCTAGACAGCTCACAGGCTAGATCCATGACAGAAAACAGAGACAGAAAAGTGTGGATGAAAAGGACACAGGTGTACACATTGTTGTAAGTCAAAGAACTAACAAAAGACATTTATTTGATCATTCTGGGAAGAAAGATCATTCAAAACAGCTGCTATCACAGTTTCCATCTCCTCTGAAAATGAGGTCCACGGTATGGATATGTCATTCACTACTGACTGGATAAAGTTTTCATGTCAGGCCAAATAGGATGAAACTTTTTGTTAGTCTAATCAGTCAAGTGCAGACCAAACCAGATCTAATAGGTGAATGAATATTGGACTTGCATGGCCCCAGATGAATGGTAACTCGATGCTGTGTCTGCTGGCTGTGAAAGTAGACATTTGTTATTGCTAACATGTTAGCCAGTGATATGTGAAGCTGTATCCTTCAGCATGTTTTCAATGTGTTCTGCCCCTAGTGGCAAAAATGGGATTAACGCAGCTTTAACATGCACATGATATTAAAATGTGTTTGTAAGTATTAAAACTAAATTCGAGAAGATCACTGTCTCCCTTCTGTCCACTAAGAAAAACTCTACTTGTCAGTTTTTCTCCATATCAGCATTTAGCCAATGTGGTATTATTGCTTACGTGCAGCACATGAGGGTACATGAAACAGTGAACAGTGAAGTATTGTGTGTAAACAATGGTTTGCTCATTTAAAATGCATTCAGCAGTAATAGGAACCTCTTGCCTGTCTCATAGCTCTTGCTCCACACTCTGATAAACATCACTTCCTCATGAATTCAGATTTAGCAATTCGTCCTAGCACCCTATGATTTTCACGATGCATCACATCCTGGAAGGCCTAGCCATTTTTTTGCAGTTTCATCTTCTTTGGGCTGAACAGCTCTAAGCCCCATTAAGTCAGCCTGAAACTCAGCTCCAGTTATTGGCTCATTAAAATTGGAGCCAGTTCTCGAAAGGGGTGGAATGGCTGTATCATTTACTTCTAAATCCAATAGCAATTTGTTGTTCAAACTGGAATTGCTGAGTTGCGGACCGGTAACTTAGAGAGGAACAGAGTGAGGAGGGAGACTAAAAGTTTCCTATTTCAACTCATTCCCCACTTTGTCCACTTTGTACACATTGAGTATTGTTGTCTTTTTCCACTACAGACATGTCAATGCAAATACATTCAAGTCAACAAAGAGCAAAAGATTTTTTTTTCCAAAGTAAATACATGACATTAATATATGACAATATGTACACACTGATAAATAGGGAAGCAACTTGAGAATGTTTTTTTTGTGTTTCACGCTCACATTTAACACCTGGAAGCATTTTATCTTTAGTTTCCCATGAAGAGGGTGAATATTTAGTCATTTCTTTAGTTGCTGTTTGTTTTTCTGTTTTGCAGTGAAGGAAAGGGGACGTCTCCCTCTTTTCTAGTAGGGAGTGAAGCGACTGCACCCTCCTCTGTAAAGGCTAGCCTGCAACATCAAAGATGAAAAAGTTCCAATCAGTATTCAATGTAGAACCTTTGTTTGTAATATTGATATGGAAAATGGATTCCTCTCTTTCCTCCTTAGAAGTATTCCTCCCTTTTCCCACTTGCCTCTTGTTTAATTTAAAGTGATTTGTGCACAAGGTAGAAAGGAAATTTGCCAAGTGAGAGAATGTGATTCTGTGTGTGTGATTGCTGTATGTATATGAGCATGGATTTATGAGTATGATTCTGCCAGCAAGATACACAATACAAGCTAAATTAGCTTTTTAGCACCAGCTTCATCTTGAAAAAGAAAAACACTGTTTGTATTTTGAGTAAAAGAACACAGCACTTTTGCAAATGTTCCATTTTTAAGGGCACTGTCAATATCATCTTATTCCAGAAGATCCTAAAAACGATCCAGTGAACCCACATGTAAAGAATAACAATAAACGAATGTTCATAATGCAAAGAAGAAAAGAAAGACATAAACCATTGTGGCTTGTCCTTTACTGTATGTTTAGTAGTTAAACTAGATAGACAATAGAATCTGAATTATGGTCTTTCTATTCCAGACAAAATCAAGATTGTTTTCTAAATCTAATTCCTCCTGCGAAACTGATCAGAGACAGAGAAAAAATGGATCTGTATCTCTCTCCATAGTCCAGGTACCAAGGCTGTTATTAGACCAACCCTGTCATCAATAATTGACGCTTCTTCAAATGGTTAATGGAACATGAATTATGTTTATGGTATTGTTCTAAATAGGTAACTAAAAGACTGAGTTAAGGTTAGGGAAATATCATGGTTGTGGTTAATATAAAGGCAAACATTATAACTGATCTGTGATTGGACATGAACTCCTGCATGAAAGTCTAACATACTACACTCAGCCATCTTCCACAGCTTTACTTTCCACCTCATTTCTTAGAAGACAAAGCACTTCCTGCTCTGACAATGAATGTTGATATTGGACATAAATAATAAACTGCCCAATATGGATGGAATTTGTGGGATACTGGTACAGATAGATAAAATCACGGCATGAGAATATAGAACCACCTGATCCATTTCAACAGGGGCCCCAGGGTAGCAATTCAGAAGACTGTCCAAAAAGCCTGCACCAAGAGGTTTGACAGGTTTCCACAAGAATGTCAATCTAATCCAGAATATCTCACTTTACATACAGCCACCACACAGAGTATTAGTTTAAACTCACTTGACCTGATAGAAGCAGTAATAAAAAAAATATCTATAATTAACTTTTATCTTTATGTAGAAAAGAGAACTTATGAACCACACGAGGCACGATGAGTGGATTCACTAGCATTTATTTAATTTTGCTCATCTAAAGAAATTATGGGTCCAATAATTCACTTATCAAACCCATAAATCTACCTTTTTAAAGATAAAGATAACCTAGATCTGACAAGTTTTGTCTTATTATGTTTTGTTTGGTGCTAAAGCTCACAATGCAAGGCACAATAAAGTTTTGGAACAATAGTTTTGTTTTTTAGTGAGAATCAGGAGCAAAGATTAGTTGATAGGAATTTAGATATGGGAGGATGGGGAAAAGGGAGGACTAATTTGAATACAAAAGAGAAAAAAGTACAGACTAATAAGGAGGAAAACACAGGCCACTGTTTTAATTAAGTAAATGAAGAGGAAAAAAATGGTCGTAATTAATGAAAGCTTTTAGCTAGCAGCTGTACTAAGGAAGCAAGAGGAGTGTTTGGGGGACACATTGGGGAGGTGGTAGGCCTTTCGATTTCCATCACCACAGGCACTTCACTACTCAGTATCAACTCTCATCTGTCCAGAGTCCAAGAGCAGCTCCAGCGGCATCCACTCTGCCGCCAAGAACTATTATTCTCCCTCTCCTTCTCCTACTTTTCCTTCTTTTGTGGACAATATTGTTTTCTTTTTACTTTAATCTCCTGTCGAAGCATGTACTTGATTGTTGTTAATCTTTGGAGGAAGTCACTATTCACACCCACGAAAGAAAACCAATTGAACTTTCTCTTTCTCCCCATCTTCTGGGGTGACCTGTTTCTTTCGTCATTTACCTTTTTTTCATCTTTGATGTTAGCTGCAAAGCTAGCTAAAAACAAACATTAACCATTCGACTAGCTCCCCGTGCAGAATTTGAAGAGACTGTTTCCTGTGGGAAGGAGATCTCAGTCTTGATTTGATTTCAAACAAGAAGCTTCAGGCCAATGAAATTGAATGGGGAGTTTGAGAATAAGGCAGTGTCCCTTTTTCATTTACTGAAGTGGCAAAGCTTCACATTAAACATTAAAATGGATCTCTCAGAGGGAAACACAATAAGTTGAAGAGTAATAATATTCTCTGCTTAAGATTAGCAAGTTATTTAATTTGAGTTAGTCATTTATTGTTAATAGTGCAGTGGACCTTGTCTGATGTAAAATAGGTCTCCTCTAAAGTTAAACATCCATGTGTCCACATGACGCAGTCCATCATGATACCTCATACAGTGTGGTACATTATTCAGACAGTCAGCAGCTAAGTAACAGGGAACAGACTCACCATAGTGCCCACACTATATGTGGCTGCAGGACCAATCGTGTGATGATATGGGTCTGCTGTTGCATAGACTCTGCCATAACTACAGGGGAGAAAAGAGGAAGAAACAGTGTTAACTATGTACAGCAGGTCACAACTTCAGCCTATTAATAACCGAAGTATGATCTTTTCCTAAACCTAACCTAACTGTGACCATTTGATTACAATAACAAGATCCCAATGTCATACTGTGTCATAATGTGTGACCTGTTTGTCAACAAGCTTTATTTTGCAAGTCTAGCCAGATGTTATGTATTCATTTTTGTTAACTTGACCACAGAGCTCTTTATGTCCAGTATGAAGCCTCAGGCCAATGCGCACGAATTTGATGAGCTGGGAAGGAGAATGTGTTTCGGAGTGTTCTCGTGGTTTTGATAGTTGACTTGTCGACCAGTAGATTATTCTTTGAAATTCCTATAATACAGTAAAAAACGACGGCCATCATTCGATGGAAATTGCTCTGGTGTTGTATCGAGTTTGTTCCCCAGTTCATATGTGTTCGCCCTAACCACCAGGACATGAGTTGGTTCAAAACAAACATTCATTCTACTAGATTTGTAAGTAACAAAACATGCTGACTTACTGATGTAACTGGTTGTTTTACTCTGCTATAGTTTGTTTTTTGATCTGGATAGTAGCGACGTCATTAGTGGTAGTCATGATGCTTATGCTGTGTTAGTGACAGCTGCACAAACACAAGGGGATGCTAGGAGGGGCAATTTCAGAAGTTGTGTCTGGTTTGGCTTTAATTAGACATCGTTTTCTATAAAGGACTATGCAGCATGGAAGTGACGAGATAAAACTACATCCAGCTTTTGGTTAACAACCATGAATTCCAATTTTGTTTTATTGCAACCAGTATTCATCTCATGGTAATTTTAAATTAAGTGTTGTACATTTTTCTCCACTTCCCATTGTGTGAATTTAGTATGTATTGACCAATTTTATTATTTATCAATTTCGGCGACCGTGTTGGAGGAGGCATTGTGCTAATGTGACTTGTGCCTCTCATGCATGTGTCAAGTGAGGCTGCAACAACGCCTAACATATATATTCGGAGTACTGCCTACTTTTACTGTCAATATTCATCTGTCATATTGACATCATACCAGCAGAGTTTTATTGTCTGTATCTGTAGAATGTGTCACAGACATGAAGAGGATACACACAACAGGTGAAGGCCAGTTTCTCCTGTGCACTCGCCTTTTATTTTCTCCATCCCTCCATCTCTCGCAGTAGATTTAGAACGACATTTTGACTTATTCAATAAACATAAATCTATGGATTTGAACCAGTGTATCCAAAGGGGATTTTTAATCAGTTGGGAAATACTGTTTTCCCCTTCCCCAGACATAAACCTTGTGTATGTTGGCTTTGATTGAATAGATTTGACAATGTATAGGGAGTGCCAACCAGCCACAATGAGTATACATGAGACACATACTGCATTTGGTTGTCTATTTTAACTTGGGTCCGGAGGCAAGATCTATAATCATTTCCACCTCTCACTCCCGCTAAGGACAGGCCTATGGGATGAAAATGCAATCGATGTCTTCCTATAAATGAATGTTATAACAGTGAGAGTGTGTGATTGCAAAGATTTGTTTTACCCATTTCATTTATGAGAAAAAGGGGATGAGGGTTTTATCTTCCAGAAGGATTGTGATAAAAGGAATGTCAGCCAGAGAGAGAAAAGAGAGAAAAAGATAAGAAAAGAAATTTGCGATGTTATAAAAGTAGGAAATGGCTGGGGGGAGGGAGAAATAAGATTATGATTAAGGCAAAAAAGGAGAAAAGTCATCCTTTAGGGTGGGGAAACAGACAGAAGACATTGGTCAAAAGGAAATATAGGTTAGCGAAGAGAAAAGAGTATTTGGAAAAAATAGATTTCAACAATGACGCAGAGTAAAAGTTGTTTCCCACCAGTGTTATGCAGAAATATGGTGCGGCAATATGGAAAATCTACATCAGTTTTACCACATAACAACTATGCACGTCTGATCTGGGGCGAATTATTTGCAGTGGCATTTTTCAGTTTTTATACATTTCCTTTCATAAGGTGAAAGACAGAATCAAAGAATGTTGAATAGATCTAGTATGCTGCCCAATACCAACCCCCCTTTGATGCCATCTTCTTCTTCATCTCCCTCTCATCGTCTCTCCTTAATGTCCCCTCTTACTGCCACTCTCTCTGTCTGTCTCCTGAGACTTATTTCCCGTCTTTTCATTGACTTGGAACTAACCTCAACGCCCCTCTATTTTTTTCATTCCACCCCTCCATCCCTCTTTCCCTGATGGCTGACTGCTTTATTTAGATATGTTTCTTCCTGTTGTGTTTGTTTATCCTCTAAAAGTTCTTGTAGGTCTGAAGTGCAAAGCTAAGGGGCCACATGGGTGCACTACTATATGTTTGACTGGGTTACAGAGGGAGACCTAAGGAAAGGATGGCAGGAAAAGTTAGTGTTTTGGCTGCAAATACTAATTATTTTCCATCCATGATAGATCCCTATCAGTTTTTGATTAGTCTCAATCTGCAATCTGACATATGTATTACTGAAACCAGTGTGACTTACCCTTTCTGGTGAAATGGTAAATGATATAAGTTCCAAAATAAACAAACATTTTAGAATTAGAATTCATAAAACAAAGATATTCTCACTACTTACTACCTATAAAGATACACCCCTTGACCCCTCAACTGTCGGTTTTCCATGTGAAGGGCTCTGCAGTCAAGTTAGCAACACTATGTAATACACTTTGGGCTCAATCTTACACTCGGCAGCAAGAGTCATTGCTAGTGTCAGGTCAATGCAGTAGTCATTTTCATGTTGTGTAAATAGCAAATGTACCTATGCCCACCTGTGTGCCCCTGGGTGTGTTGGTATTTAAGTGAGGTGTGGTGAGGCTCACTGATTACAGATTGTTATCTTGAGGCAGCAGAGAGAAACTGCCCCATAGACCAACAAAAAGCTGGTTAAAGTCAAAAGCACGTTATTCAGATAGTGACGCGACGAACACAAAGTCGAGCACCATAAAAGTAAATAATAATAAACATAAAAGTAACGAGTAACTTAAAAAGTTACTTTCTATAGAGGGTAACTAAGTAAAGTAAGGGATTACTTTTTTAAGAAGGAACGAGTAACGAGCATACACTACTTTTTAAAAGTAACTTCCCCAACACTGAACACGACACATATACTGTATATTCTGATTTTACGATAAGAGGCTGCTTTCAGCTATTAAGAACGTTTCAATGAACGCAGTAATGTCACTTTAGCCAATACTGTGCTACAATTAATCAGCAAACCTAAAAGCTGTAGTGATATACTCTTCAAAGGAAACAGGGTTACAATTTTATCTTGTGAAATAAGTAAGGGATAATGCCCGACGAGGTGTCCATAATCAGGTGTTAATGGACGACGTGGAGGCCTTTAACTCCTGATTATGGACATCTCGAATGGCATTATCCCACTTATACCATGGTCACTTGCCAAACAAAAGAAATTAAGACCATTAATTTATATTTTCAAGCGTTTTACAATCAAAATAAAGTTTTTCACAAGCCATCCCTTAGTTTCCCTGGTAACTGAGGGTTTGACTAATGCCTGGAACAATCATTACCCTCCCGTAAGGTTCTTATGCAACGGAAACGTTGTTCACTCCTCCAGTAAATAGGACGAACCTTCGATACGACTTGGCGACGGGAGATATTCTAGTCCGCTCAGCGATGAGCCAGAAAGCTAGCGCTATGCTAGCAAGATTCAAAGTCTATAACATTGCGTACAGTTGACAAACAGTAAATATAATTTGACAGTATGTTAAACAACAAGACTAGCTAGCTAACCAGTCATGTCATTGTCCCCAAATCAATATCAAGATTTTCACGAACAAATGATCGGCCGTGTGCAACGTTACTGTGGCCGCAGCCTGAAGTAGAGAGTTGAACAGCGAACAGGATGTGAGATTATTCGCTTATGTGATACAAATTATCAGTAAGTTTAGAGGGGAAGTGTACTTTCTGCAGCTTGTGTGTACAGTCGCCATCCTGTGGTGTTCAGAG
>OMLP01033143.1:0-17039 GCA_900302685.1 Spondyliosoma cantharus | reverse complement strand
TCCCTTCCCCTTTTTTTTTTTTTTTTTTTTTTTTTTGCGACTAAATACTTTCAAAAACATTTCTCTCATTATCTTCATCTCTCTCTCTACCTCCCATCAGGCCTCACACTGGGCTTTGGTGAGGAGGTAAAGCGTTTGGTCCCATCTTGGCGAGATTTAGCTAACATCTGCTCGCTGACTCTCCTCCCTGTCTCCCCCGCTGCCACCATAGCTGGCCCACGATATCACGTAACAGACATGCAGTGACATTAGACACCCGCTGCTACACTGTTTCGACAAGAACTTCCCCCACATACTCTCAGTCTCTTTATGTTTTTATTAGTTTTTTCCTCCCATCTTCTTCTTGTTCTTCCTCCAGTGATTCTAAAAACAGTCCCATTGCTGCAGCCTGTCGTTGCACGCTTTTGCTGTCACGTGTTTTTTTTTTTTTCTTTTAGCTGTAATTGCCTCTTTCTCGCTCTCTCTCACACACACACACACACACACGCACACACACATATGTATATACACACTCTCATGCTGATTGGTTTCATGACCTTGATGCCACAGAAACAATTACTGAGTCAGCGTCATGCTAATTATGTGTTAGCAACATTCCCTGGAGAGAATGTAACTCTCAGCCTCACCTCCGTATCCTCTGGAGGAGCGACGTTGACGGCTTTGTTTGCGTTCAGCATCGAGCGCCATAAACTCATCTCTACGACCGTTTTCTAATCAGGCTCAGGGTCCTTTCAGTACTTGGTTAAGGCTCGGGATCCATTGTGGTCATGGTTAAAGAAGCCAGAAGGCATCAGGAAGAATAAATCCAATTGTTTAAATACCATACTGCCAAATACCATTGTATATCAGTTAGTGGTGATGCTTGATTAATTCAATAATTGATTAATTATTCGATTTACGAATCATTGATGCCATAGACAGCTTTATAAACGTCTGAATTAGGGTGTAGAAAAGATGAACGTTGTGTTATAAACGTATTATTTTCAAATTGTCTTTTGTATCTTTTTAATCATTTTACATCTCATTTGTGTCTCTTTTTTTTTCGTTTTTCATCTGTGGTTGTTTTTTTTTTTTTTCATCTGTGTATTAGTTTTGTGTCTCTTTGCGGTGGTTTTGTATGGACAGTATTTAGGATTTGTGGTCGTTTTATGTCCATTTTGTAATAGTTTGACATCTCTTGACAGTCGTTTTACATGTCGCTTGTGTTTCTTTCTGGTTGTTTGGTTTCTATTTTGGTAGTATTCTGTGTCTTTGTGGTCTTTTTTTTGTCTCTTTGTTGTCGTGTGTGTCTGTGTTCGCTTTACGTCTCTTTTTTAATTGTGTTGCATCGCTTAAGTTTTTCAGCTTTAGTTATTTCATGTCTCTCTTTTAGTTGTTTTGTGTTTCTTTGTATTCAATTTGTGTCTCTCTATCATCTGTTTTTGTCTCATCTCATCTCGTCTCATCTCTCTTTTTGTCTCTTTGTCATTATTCTGCATTTGTGGTTGTTTTATGTCACTTTTTGTTTTATCTGTATTAAGCCTCTTCTGAGTCGTTTTAAGTCTCTTTTGCATCACTTCATATTATTCTTTCCTCTTCGTCATTGCTTCACACAGAAGTCCCCACGTGCCTGTGTCTGATCGTCCTCCTCAGTGATCCATCCTTGACACTAACAAGCAAACTACCCATCACCTTCTAACTGTGGTCGAGATGGCACTAGGGGTGGCCACTGAGATTCCTGTACACAGTGACAGCCTGTATCCTCAATAAGGGGAAAAGACACTTCATAGCTTGATTTATTGCACACAGAACCATAGAAAACCAATTCGGCTCTCGTCTAGATCCCAGTCCAGCATGTTGCGCCTGGCTCACACGTGTCACATTCCCCGCAAACACTGATCCTTTCCCTTCAGAACAACAAGGAACAGACTGGAGCATTAATCAGACACCTGCTGGAGATAAACGCCTCCCGTTCCAGCCTCTTTTCTCTGGAAATGTGATTAGAAAGCAGAGCCCGAGGCTGAGGGTGGAGAGACGGGTCTGTTTACATGTCGACGTTCCGGTGGCCACAGCATGCGTTTCTATACAGATACGCTACACTAGAATTACTATATCTAATGTACAAAAGGGATTAGATTAGGCTGTCTGTGTATGCACAGCAGGAACCATAACAATGCTATTAGGGCATGGAAAGATGAAGGAACCAGCATGGCATGAGACGATTTGTGCGTCTGGCGGGGAGAGGGACTTTGACGAGGCACGAGGCACGGTTCAAATTGAATAACGCTAACGGTGAGTTAGAGTTAACTTCTCGTTGAAGTCATTACAATTCCACCTATTAACTACAAATAATGGAGAAGTAAAAACGCCCCAAAAGAGCCCAAATTTAAAATTTTCGGAAAAGATCCATGGATGGCTTTCCTCCCCTTAACAACCGTTTAAACTGTCGAGTTAATCCACTGAAAAAAAAAACCTCAATAGGCTGTCATAATCCATGAATCCATTAATATCCATTAATTATCCCCGAATTTTTATGCAAACCGCTGAATTTGCACCTTAATTGAAAGAATTAGGTCTTTTTGAGTTAAAAGGAAATCCTGAGTCTATGCAAGACCCTACTAAGAATGATTTAATTTATTACAGTCCATTAATTAATCAGCTAATTTGGGGTTAATGTGTTGGTAACCTATATACGTAGGTATTAAATAAAATATCACTACTCTTAGACACATAAAATTAACCAAAACCCAGCCTTTACAACTTCTAACATTGATAAGGAAGGTATTTTTTTGTTGCATGGTATCTTCTTAACTGGCAGGGGTAACCTGTGGATTAATTAAGGGTTTATAAAGCGATCATTATTTCGTAGTGAAGTGCTGGTTTGCCTGAGTGCTGGGGAGCGTTCACACACACTGACCACCATAAACACAGAGGCTGCCGGGAAGCAGCTGCCCCCTCTGGGACGACTCCTGCTGTTCATATTATCTCCACGGCTGGTTGAGCTGCAGAAGGGCTAAAAGTCAGCGCTCTACTCTGCAATTTGCAATGTTAGATCAGTGGGGATTTTCTATTATGCCGTTAACAACTCGTCTGTCGAGTGCGGCGTGTTTACGAACAATGAGCTTTCTCTACTTGACAACGACGAGCTGATCAAAGTCTCTGATTGGACACTATCAGCTGTGCTACCAAGACCTGCACTCTTTGGATTTAAATCTTTAACGTATCTTTTATCTTTTGGTAACAGTTTATAATAACCATCATGAGTAATTCAACTTTAGTCAACAGTAAATACACTGTTGACAAACAATAACATGGATCTAATGTTTTCAAAATGTAGTAAAAGGTTAATAAATATTTCGTATTTCATCTATTATTATTATTTTGATTGGCACTCTAACGATTGAAATTGATGTTTACGGACATTTACAATTGCTTAATAAATGGTTTATTACATTATTTACAATTACATGTGTAAATGATGTTATTATAAAGCGTTAACGCCCTGACACACCAGGCCGATGTGGGCCAGTGTCGGGGCCGTGGGCTGCCCTAGTTGCTGCAGTGTGTCTCACATCACTGGCAGCAGTCGGCCTTTGTTGGCGGCTTTTTGGCCAATTGAGAATGTGGAATTGGTTGCAAAGCCCTTGGGTGCTAGAAATCACTCTGATTGGCGGCTCAGCTAAGCGAATCATTGCAAGGGAAGAGAACATTAAAAAAGAGATGGAAAGTCCCTTAAGCCTGTTGCTACAGTATCCCTGATTTCATCCATTTGGCGCAGTTTCCTTCTTGTTTTTCGTCTCCGCATCTTCCCCAGTCCCAGTAGTAACTTTTTATCACACATATTCTTGATTAGATGTGGTTATATTAGAGATATTAGAGAAAGTGGTGTCAAAAACCAGTCAATCCAAGTCCTCCCAGTTCCCTTTTTGAATGATGAATACAGACTAGCGCCACCTGGTGGTATCGAGACAATGTTCCTGTCACGCAGGCGCAAAACATACGAGCATGTTTGCTGTCAGCTTTCGTCTTTGCGGCGTGCTCAGGTGCAAAGGCAATGCGAGGCTACGCAACAGTCAGCCTTCATCGAATTTTTACAAAACTTTGTTGAGATTTTCAGATCTTTTATATCATTGTTTCTGGTTGTACGGGCTTGATTCCAGGAGAAAGGAAGCTGTTCAAGCTCAAAAGCTTTGATGAATCCTACCCACCCCGTCACAACACGGCAAAGGCAAAGTTAGCAACAAGTTAAGCGAGAGAAGAAAAGTTGAGCGTATAGCAGCTACTGAGCCAAAACTGAAGAGTAAATATTGGGCTACATTTGTCAGAAGACTAAAACATTGAATCATTAATGCAGCTTCAACAGCATCTGTGAGTAAGTAAACTGGTTAATTTTCCCAATATCCTCTTGGTAGTATGCTTGTCATGTTCCAGCATAGAGTAGGGTGTGCGTTTGTGTAATGAAGGGAGCGTTCGGTTGCATCTTTTGTTATAAAATAATTCTCATTGCAAAACACACTGGATTTGAAAGCCGTGTATTTGAGTGCGTATTTCCCCGTCAGGGAGAGCTGCACCGCAATCAGCCCCGTAGCCCCTTTCTGTCTCGAAAAGTTTTTTTCTCTATTACTTTTATGTAATATTCCATTTTTTCCCAGCGCAGAATATATAATCATTTATCTGTCCAATCTGGGCTGAATTCCCTAAACAAACCTTTGAAGGGATGAAGCTGAACTATTCAAAAGAAGCATCGCCCTCCACTAGGTGGTGATTATAAAGGAGCTGCCCTCCAGACTGCAGCTCATTAGACCAAACCCTTTACAATCCCCTTTACCCCTGTCTTCCTCTTACATTGAATCGCTGAATGTTTGCTCTTCCTCGCTAATTACCTGTCCACCTGTGCCTGGCTCGCTCCTTTCTTATTCTCCTGTATTCTCTCTCCTATCACTCGCTTTCTCCTGTCTCTTTTGCTTCCTGCTAAGTCACATCCTATTCTCCTCCCCGTCCTTCGTTATCCTCCTCGTTCTCTTCTCCGCATTTTCCGATCTTATCAGCTACCCTCGCATCTCCTCCCTTTCCCTCTTCCCCCGTCTCAGTATCCACATGGTCATGGGGTGTGAAAGATGGATTCACATCCTTTTACTTAAATTGACTATGAGGAAATTTCAGTTTTTGTTGATTCTAGTGGCCCCTTTCGACAAAAGCGGTCCGACCTGTTGTGATTGGACCCGAGCACAGGCATTAATAATAACTATATAAAAATAGCAGTCTTTCTGCTGTTCGCTGTAACGGGTCACTTATAATCATCAGAGGAATCGCGAGACTCTTTCATTAACACTTAAAAATCCTCGCAGTCACTTTAAGCACAAGATATCAAAATCAATGCAGACATGTATTCCTTTACTGGTTGAATGAGACACACCGCTTTTTATGGGATTTTAGTGGAATTTAAAATTTTCATGAATATTTTAACGAAAAATCTGCATTTCATATGTAGTCATCGGCTGTTTTTTTTCAATAGCAGCTCCATCACTGCTAATGGATGCTAACAAACATGGATGTATACAAAGAGGAAGAATGTTGCTTGGACAATTGTACAAAAACAACTTCACGACATTACTCAGTGAAGTGGGTGAAACAGGGTCATGTTTTATGGAGACGATATTTGCTGGTTTTCCCTCTTCTGCCCTCAGGCTGCTCTGCCTTGGGCATCTCTAGACAGATAGCTTCATTGCTGAGGTGCTGCTTAGAAAACGTACTGATAACCAGCAGCTTCTCAATGAACACCTCCGGGCCTGGACCATACGTAGTCTTTGATAACAATGATGAAGCCAGTGACAGTACCTAGGTGATCCATGGCGTTTCCTGGTTGCAAATACTGGTAGCTCTGTTGCTAAAGTAAGTACGGTTGGGTTGGCTGGTTAGCTTGGTTAGCTGTCCTATTCATCGACTCTTGTCATGTCTTTCCTGTCATCAAACTTGCCTGTATATTGTAATGAAGCCCCAAAATAATGAATTTCATGAATGTCTCTTGGACCACAGGTTTTTAAACAAGCATTGCATGATGAAATCAGACTGAGTCTGGCCCACTTCTAAAAGTGGAATGGACCTGCATTTCTACAGTGCTTTTCCGGTCTACTGACCACTCAAAGCCCTTTACAACACTTCTTTCACACACGCACTGATGGCGGAGCCTGCCGTGAAAGGTGCCATTTGACATGCAGCTAGGGGGAGCTGGGATTTGAACTGGCAACCTTCTGATTACTAGAGGACCTGCTCTACCTCCTGAGCTATAGCCCCTCCCCCCAGAGGCAAAAAACAAGTTAGCAAACAACAATTACGGATGTACGCGTTCACAAATTGGTGGTCCAAAATGCCAATGACATTCATCTTTTGTTTGAATTGAGAGGACCTCAGTCTCTTGAGGCAATTTTGAAGTGAAAAATAAAACAAAACATAAAGTCCTGCTTGAATTTAAATCATATTTCATGTGTTAGTTCTAATTATGATCCACCAAACGGTGAGTTACACTTCCAGTTTAGACGTGACCAATAGATTTCACTTAATCCTGTGCGTGGACAGGATTTCATACAGATGATTATAACCAACACCAGAATTTTATTTGAGCAATTAGGTCTGAGACGAGGGGAGCCGGAGGGCGCGTTAAGATGTGTATTTTTTAAATGTATTCCTTCATAAAATATTGAAAAATAACATCCCGGCTTCCTCACCCCTCCCTCACCAGTCTTTACCTCCACCTCCCTTCTCTCCCCTACACCATCAGCAGTGATCTCCTCTGTGGTTAACTAGCAACATCAGGTTGTGCTACTTTTCATTGCCTGCTAATTGGATTTAGTTGTTTGTTAATTGTGTTCAGTGTTCTATGCTCACAGCTGTGCTGGCTGTGGCTGTGATTACTCTCATGTCGCTAATTGTACTGACGAGCATACCGTGGCCCGGGCGAGCTTTGGTAATGATGGTAAACACATTTGTCAATTTGTTTGTTAGGGTAAAGTGTATGCAAATTAAAAAGGGTAAGGTATGTGGATCGGTTTACGGTGTGTGTGTGTGTGTGTGTGTGTGTGTGTATGTGTGTGTATGTGTGTAGCTAGTAGAGTTCTAGATTTGTCACAATAATTGGTAACAAAAGAAAAGCTATTAAAAGCAGTGGTAGTTTGTTGTTTATGATCTCATCTGCTCATGTGTTTTATTTAAAAAGAGCTGCACTGATTGGAACAGGAGGGTCACGGTCAACCCACTCAGCAGAATAAATGTTGGCTTTGTATGTTACTGCAAACTACAGCTCATCGGGTTAGGTTTCCGGACAAAAAAACCCTCAGTCAGGCTTGGTAAAACATAAGGTTTTTGGCTTCGGTCCCCCGTCACACACATTCAGTCAATTCACACTTTTTGAAACACAGTCTCAGACTGTGGTCAATGGCTCGGCATCCTTCTCGCCTGTAACTTCACCACGTTCACACACACACCTCACAACATAACAATCAGGACATATAGAAGTAATGTTAGAATGATAGAACATATCATGCCTGCGACACGTGCAAATGTTAATTTTTCCAGTTTTTCCTGGTTCCTGGGTCGGTACAGTCCGAGTAACTCACTACATTTACGAGACGAGGAATTTGTCTTGCAAATGGTGCAATGGTGCTTAAAATAAAACATACAATCACCCAAAAAATAAAAAGATAAATATATAAATCACCCAAAAATAAACAAGAATAAAGTACTTTTTTAAAACATATAGATGAATAAAGATAAGAAGGGTAAGGAAAGTGCATTAATGTAATGCATATATATATGGCGGGTAAGGCATATATATTGTAGGTACTAGAATAATCTAGGTGTTTTAATCCGACTATGAGAAATCCGATCCGGTCCAATTTTAGTCAGACTAAGGTGTATGCATGCATCTTAAAAATCCGATCGTAGGCGGACTAACCCAATAATTAATTTTTCTCGAGTGTCATGTAAACGCACTGACTGTTGTACACCGTTTGGTGCTGGATTTTCCATTTGGTTTGCTTCTTCTGCAGTTCAGTATGGGAGTATGACCTAAATAACAAGTGAAAATAATTACAAAATTGTATATTTCTGTTAAAGTAGTTTTTTTTTTTTAAACTGCCGTACCAAAATGAAAAACAGTGACCCGAGGAACCCTTTATTTAACTTTCTAAGATTTCGAGGATTTTTTGAGGTTTTTGCATGTTCTTAACATCGCCTGCATTTTCTTAGTTTCGGTCATGGCGGGGGAATGAGGTCAGGGATTGGTTAGTTGTAGGAAAATATCACCGTTTGGGTTAAAATAAGATAAACTGCATTACATGTGTGACATGTGACAGATCGCACAGGCCGGGAAAGTCTTGGCAGACTTCAGCTCATGCCAGTTTAGGACTCTTTATGATCAAGCCAGTTTACTTTGCAGACTCGTATGGGATAAGATAATTGAATCATATGGCTCTTCTAGACTTTCTAATTGCTATTCGGCCAAGTGAAATGTTGACTGCAGAGAGTCACTTCCTCCTGGTCTTCAAGTTACATTGACGAGGCCTGTTTTAAATCTTGTCTTATTTAGCACTGTTGTTGCACAAGTTGTTGGGTTTTAAACCACTGAACGGCAGACTGGATGGACGGGAATCAAGTGAATGTGTTAATGGTTCTATGTGTGGACAATTACCTTATGTCAGAGGGAAGATTTGATCCTGAGGTTAGACGATTAACTCGGTAAAACTGTTTGTTGTTTCTGTCTTCGACAGATACATTGCGTTTTATTCCTCTCTATATCTTCATAATTCAGTCTCTATTGTAATTCATGTCAAAGCAGACACGGCTGCCTTGATTGGACAGTCATGAAGCTGTTTTGACAGCTTAATTTATGCCGTCATTTCTGAGAATGGCACGCTGATTGCATAACATGACACAAACAATTACGATCTTCTCTGCTTTCAGCTGGTGCTGGGAGGCCTCGGTTTGGAGAACAGCATTTACAATGAAGCTTGGCTTATGCTGACAGTCAGCCAAATGATACTCTATTCACTTATGCCCTGCTTTGTCAACTCTGAATACTCTATATGAGACAAGTGGGGAAGCGATTTAAAGGGAGGTCACTGAATCTAGTCACAGAGTCAGGAATGTAGCCAGACTGTGGTGTGTGTTCGTGTGTGTATATGTGTGTGTGTGTGTGTCATGTGTGTCAAGTCAGAGCTGCCTCAGTAGACAGACTTGTCGTATTTTGACATCAGTTCAGTTAAGGTCAGCAGCAGCATTTATAATTATGCTAATCTGTTTTGCAGGAGATTTATAGTATATGTCTTGCATCAGTACATTAGGATGTGAATTGAAGATTAGTTTCAAGAAGATTGCTGCTATAACACCTCCTGTCAAACATGTTGTGGGCGCGTTAATTAAACAGACGGTAAGTAATCTGTTTTATTCAAGGCTTTGAACTGGAAGAATATGTTATGTGGATACATAACGAATGCTTTACATTTTCACTTCATTACATTGACGCAAAAGACGTTTATTTTTTTTGTCTGTTTCTATAATAAAATCATGTGAAAACTCACCAATTACTGTAACACCAGGGAAAGAATGGGCTACACAATAAAAATGACAGTGGTGATTACCACACAGGGGGCATACCTAGTAGCCAACGAAACTGTTGAAATGCCCATCCACCCTCCCAACTCAGACCTGCAATAACGGACTTTTTGGCCTCTTGGGTGGCAGCAAATGAAAAGAGTAGAAGCCACAAACTGTGAAGTCGGTTTATGGAGCTAATATCTTCTCCATAAACACAAAACAGGAGCTCAGATCAGTTTGCAGCAGAGCATGGGAGCACAGTGGAGCCGCGAGAGGAGCTGTTCGTTCCACTCCAGACAGCTCCACTCAAACTTCTCTTTCCTCGCTCCAATTAAAGAGAAAAGAAACTGAGTTGCAATTTAATATTTCTTAACACTCGCCAGGCTAATTTGCAAATTAAACTTGGTTTACAGAGCTTTTTATCCCTCGCATAGCCCAATCACTATATTGGCTAAGAGACAGTGACATCAGCAGAGTCAGCTGACCAGCTGATAATGAGTATCCTCTGCTGTTACCAGATAATTCTCTATACTAAAATTAACATTCATTTGGAGTCATGTTTTCGTCCACCTGAATAATGTCCACTATCTGTTTAACTTCTGAGGGAAATCGGTCTCTTTAGTTCCTAAGTGCTCCACTATGTTTACCAGCTAGTGTCTTACTTTGTCTGCGGTTTGGTGGTGAAGAAGTTATGACATATGACAAGTTATGTTTGCTTTTAGAGCTCTTAAGCTCCAAACAGCTGCGTGCTTTGGCCGAAAATGACATTGACAGTGAACCAAAACTGTGAGTTGATAGATGCTACAAAATGAAAAGGCAGAATCAGGTGATAATTCTCTGCGGTTATGTTACAGTAACTCTCCTTTCACACATGTAGTGATGAGATCCGTCATTAATTACGTCATCATAGATGCTTTTAATCCCTGTCAGGTCACACCGATCTTTTTTTCCCACCTAAATGTTACCCCAACCTACTTGTGTCACAGCACCCTTTTTCAGGGTTATTTTTTATACCCAATTCAGCGCATCATGAGAGAAACAACATGTCTCTGGTGAGGAAATGTGGGCACGTAACACCCCAAAGAGCTGCCGAATCAAAACAAAGTAGGATGAAAACTGAAGTTAAATGTGTCAGCTCTATGCACCACATGTCAGCCATAATGACTTGAGGAGCCAGGGATTGTTTTTCTTTAAGATATTAGAGGAAATCTAATCTGTTATTCCAGGCACAGGGTGTGAGGAGAACCTGAGTCACAAACAATCAATGCTGCAGATAAAAAGTCAGTGTGACATGAGCTCAAATCTACCTACCTACTACCTACCTACCTGCCTACCTACCTACCTATCCACCCTCGCTCTCCAGCCTGTCCCCTTCATCTTCCAGCTCTTTATTAGACTCTTTAGGGGTAAACAAATAAAACAAAGCACTGCATTACGGCTCTCTAATTACTCATTTGAAAGCGCAGCCTCTCACAGTTTACAGGCCAAACACGAATAAAATGAAGGGCAGAAAATGTCCCGCATAACATCAGTGCAAACATCACATCCATCTTGGCCGCCGCGAGAAGCCTGGTAAGTAATGTGTTTGTGTTATGTATATGTGTGTGTGTGTGTGAGTGTGTGAGCAATATATTGTACATTAGCAAAAGTGGATGTGTTTCAGTGTGAATGTGTGTGTGTCTGTGTAGGACTGTGTACAGTGAGTGTTGGATCTGGTGCAGTGTGTGTGTCCATTTGTCTGTCTCATCTTAAATGTTTTACCGAATGTGTGCGTGTCTGTGTGTGTGTGTGTGTGTGTATGAGTCACCTAGTATAACTAATGTGTGCTGGCACAGGATAAATGTGTGTGTGGGGGTGTTAAGCCGCATCAGCATTTACATCACTGTAAATGTCCCTGTAAAGATGCACGCATCTCTGCGTCACACACACACACACACACACATATATTTGTATTTCTGTATTCGTGAGGACCCTCGCTGACGCGCCGCTGTATATTCCCTCGTCTCCAACCCAAATCTTAACCTTAACGGAATAGTATGACGGTTTGGGAAACACTGTTCCCTTTGGGTGCCAACCTGTAGCTTCACATTTACCGTAAAGGCATCAGGGTGCTGTCATCTAGCTCTATATGGCATTTATGTTTTTTTAATGTCATGGACTTCGGAATGTAACTGTTTCCTGCTTTATTTTGTAGGTGCGGTCCTCATATGTCATGTCTTGTTTTCCGCTTCCTGTCCATGTTTTTTTTTTTCCTTCCTGTTTTCTTGCTCACCTGCGTTTCATTTCTTAATTAGCCCGAGTGTGTTTAAGTCAGTGTTTTCTCTCACTCCTTGTCGATTGGTCTGCGTGTGTGTGTTCGCTGTGTCGGTCTGGTTTGGTGGATTGAGGAGGTTTGCATCAGAGGATTTGAGGCTACGAGACGGGGTGGAGCAGGTCGGTGAGGTTGGGGGTGGGGGCCCGGTTGTGGATGGCTTTGTGAGTGAGGAGGAGGATTTTGATTTGGACCCATTGTGGGACAGGGAGCCTAGACATCTTCATGCATCTAAGAATATATACCCAAACCTGAAAAAAGAACTAGTCCATTTAAAAACGTGGTCCAGGGTTCAGGTGGACTTGTTAAGACCTCGACTCAACAGTAATGTACCTTTGGTGTTTATGATATTCCTTTGGAGGTGATGTTTAACTTACTTTCCTTTTTCTATTAAAATCTACTAAAAGGTATTTAACTAATGATATTGTCTTATTTGAATTTTCCCATGTGGTATGAATTCCTGATTGTTCGTTCCCAGCCCAGTGGGGAGGATGATTGTCTGTTCACTATCACATTATGTTACAAGGGTGTGGCCCATATCACATATCAGCGCCTGAATCTCAGTATGGTTGTTGATCTTGTGGAAAAAGAAGAGGGCTGAAACGTGGATTAAAAAGAAAAATGGCTGTCACGGAAGCTGAAGCTTTATCAGACTTTTAAGTCACATGATTCACGTACGTCAGGATTTATTTGCTGCATTTGTTTCCACATGTTGCTTTTATCGATGCACCAAGTTCCCAATTTTGAAGTTGTTTTTAACATTTTTGGCTTTTCTCTCTCAGCTTATTTGCTCATAAAAACAAATGGAGTGGAAACCATCTGATCTCAATGTCCTACTAATGGTAAGTGAGACATTCTTTGTTGTAATTTGGTTGAATGGGCCTTTTTTTAGCCTTGAAACAGCTGTTAAATGTACTCCGAGGAACTTTAAAGTCATTACGAAACAATCTAAATTTAATACTGATGCCCCGATCAGTACCCCATGTGACAGTTATTAATCTTAATGAAAGTTAAAGATGGAGCAGCCTTAAACAGATCGAGCGATAACAGGCCGAGTCGAGAGATCTTATCGGTCCTCTTAAAGATAGAAAGTACTGGAGGACACAAATACACATGCATTAAAAAGGCACGTATGCGCATGGGAACTTGCATTTAAGATTCTGTGAATGCCCCTGCATTACACACACTCTCACACTCGCAGAGACCGGAGTGTATCCTGTTACTCATTTTAATGTATTTCTTCTGTTCATTACTCATTCTGCTCTCTGCTCGACCGTCTTCGGGGCTGCTACATCGTTCCAAACCCCGATGCCACAGATCCCCTGAGCCTGTTTAAGGATGGACTTTTTATCTAGTGTGGCCAATCGATGTTTCTTTCATTTAGGAAAAGATTGATTTAGGATAGGTTATGCAAGGCACTCACAAACTGGCTGCCGTTCTGTGTGCGGGTGGAATGGATTCAGAGGCCTCAATCTCTTTATAGCGTGGCCGGTATTTCATTTTTCACAAAGGTGATGAGAAATGACAGTATTTTACATAATCACAGCAGCTGTTCTTGAACTGACTTGCACATTTGTTCGTGTTGTGCTCAACAGCAATTTGAAACGCTTCTTTACATTTTTTAAAAACTCTGGCTGAACTTAATGAAGAGCTCTGGGTCATGTACCCGAGTAGCCTTGTGTTAGAATTGGTCTCCTTTCAGTATATTTGTTTGGTAGTTCTGCATTCATTGGCTTATTTTTTTATCAGGATATACCTCAAATACAGTTTTGCCATTGGCTTTAATTTTGGAACTCATTAAATGGAGCAATTGTGCGAATTTGGCAGAACATTAGTATTCAGGTGACGTTCAAGTCGAGCTGATGGAGCCAGCTAAATTATGAAGTCCATGCATGGATATACACTGAGCTACCAGTTAATTAGGTACACTTAAAGCTAAAACCACTGCATCAACACCTGCCTTCATGATGGGTTTTGTTGAAACTGTTACAGAGAGGTGTTGGAATTACATTGTGCTTCACTAGGAGGTGTTTCTAATCTTTGTCTCCCATCATTTACACATTCTAATTCTTATTGTTGCGTTATGTTTTTTGCCTTTTTTTGTTCTGCTGCCACTTTCCTTCTCAGTTGCTTCCAAACCAATTATAAGTGCTATCCAGATCCCTTGACACAAGGTGATGGCGCTCGTACCGCTTTTTGTCCACAGATGCCGCCAGAACCAACAAAAAGTGAAAGTTGAAACTTGAAGGTCCAATTTGTAAGAAAGGTGATGTTTATTCCTTCGGAGGGGTCAGGCGTGGCTGAAGGCATTAGGTTTTTGCAGCTGTATCATGAGAACGCATCTAGGGAATGTTTTCAAATTTCGTGCAAATGTCCACTATGACTCAAGGATGAACTGATTAGAACTTGGTGGCAAAATGCCAAAGGTCAGATGTTAAATGCATCATTCAACGCCGTGCCTCAGGGACGGCAACTTGGCAGGTACACTCACGGTGACTCTAGTTGAGTCTAATTCCCAACTCATTAACACTGACTTTTTGGCATGGTGGCCGACCCGACCTACAATCCCAAAGCGTCAGTAATTGACAAAGGTAGGAATGAGACTCAGAAATTAACTTTCTTACAATTTGGATCTTTAACCATGCTTGAAGCCAGCGTAGAGCTCCAGAA
This sequence comes from Spondyliosoma cantharus, assembly GCA_900302685.1. Taxonomy (NCBI): domain Eukaryota; kingdom Metazoa; phylum Chordata; class Actinopteri; order Spariformes; family Sparidae; genus Spondyliosoma; species Spondyliosoma cantharus. Next base: position 2,488 of record OMLP01033143.1, on the reverse strand, counting down.
GTAAGAGCAAGAGAAAGTTTGAGCCTGTTTGCTGAACCCGAAGTTCCTTGTGTGCACTTAATGATGCCAGGTAACTTTATCCAAGTTGTATATTTTACAACTTTGTGTTATTTTTCAGTTTGTGGGGATAGATTGTTCTTACTTACCAAGCCTTATTTTTCGATTAATTATAAAATTGCTCCATGTTTGCTCGTGTGCTCATTTTCTTCCCCTAAAGAGCACTGTGTTCAGTTCTTGAAAGGTTCACCATGAAAAGTACAGATATATATAACATCTTAAGCCTAGTTATTTCAATTGCATCTTGTTACAGTATGCCTGTGGTGGGGTTGAATATGTACGTTGGACTGCAAGATTGATTTCAATATATTGTTTTCATGCTGTTTTTATCAGAAAAAGTGTTGCGGCTCAAAATTGTGGAATTGAGTAAATTGAAAGTGGTGAAAAACCTCCAATCTCAGTTGTAATAGTCGGTTTTAACAAAGCTTGCTTTCTCTCCAACCTCCTCTCACTCTCCCTGTCAGATCTCCTCTTCTCTTCCTCCTCTAGTCGTCTAATTTGCTTCTATTGTTCGGGGGAAATTGGAATATGCAAATAGGACGTCAATGGCAGAGTAGCCACAATCGCACACAGTGAGAATATTATTCCTCATTGCCATGCTCTGGCTAATTAGCCTGATTTGATTGTTAATGCACTGCCAATTAGAGGTGGCAGGCGTCACTATGGCTCCGCTTGACAGCCTTCATTTAGAGGTGAGCGAGCAGCTCGGGCGAGATGAGCTCTGGCTGGAAGCAGGCAGGCTGTTACGCAGACTGTCTGAGTCAGTTAGCACTTCAAGAGGGCGCGCGTGTTTGTGTGTGTGTGCGCAGTCTGATCAGAACTGTCTTCCCCGTTGTGTGCACTTGTGTCCTAATGTGCTTTCATGTGCGTGATTTCTTTTAGCCTGCCTGTATCTGTTACTGTGTTTGTGTTTTTTTATCCCAGCAGCAAACACACTGATGGAAGAAAAGGAGTGGAGCTAGAGGTTCATGTCATCCCCGACCATAATGCACTTACTGTATGTGTGGCACTATGAGCCTTCCCTCACACGCTCTGAGGCTTTTAGACGCTTTCTCACACATTGTCCGTCATGTTCTATACTCTCGGCGTCTTCCCCCTATGTGACTTTGCCCTCAACCATTGATGCAAAGATGAAAATAAATGTGTAGTGTGTGTGTGTGTGCCCTTGTCATGCATTATGCACCCGGGCTATACTTTTTGATTCTGGTATACTTCAGGGCAAAGTTTCTAAAATATGAGTGTGGGCTTGTGAGGGAAAAATTCCTCCCTGTGGTTCAATATTATATCATCAATCTGTGATGCTCAGCGGGTTCTAGGATTTATTTTGTTACTCTGTGAAATATTGGTAGCTTCCTTCCCTTCAACCGCCTCACAATTTGCATCATGATTTGCTGAACTTTGCCAGGTCATGCTCAGCATCCCCAAGAGAACTTGCATTCACTGTTACATGTACGGTAGATACACAGATCAATAGGAAAAACATGGGAAAAGCAAGAAACACAGAGGTAGAAAAATAATGGGATGAATGCGTTTCTTTCTGTTCTATTGAGGCTCCTTGTCATTGGGAGAGATGTGTACCTCTGCTTCTACAATAGGAGCCCTCAGTTTCTGATTTGGTTGCTAACACTGCAAGCCATTGTTCAGATTCTGTAGATGTCTGACCCATCCTAAGTCCTGCTCCCCAAACTAATGATGCTAGATCGGACAAGCTCGACAACAAGGAACATGGTGACACCTGTCTGGTTTAGCCGTGTTTTTAGTTTTTAGCTTCTGGGAGTCAGGCAATATAGCTTCACGAAGCTGCACAGCAAAGACCACAGTACGCAATGGAAGCATATATTCACGATGCTGAGTTGTACAAACACAGTTATTCCCAGTATGAATTGTATAAGAGAAGCAGTATTTGAGTGGAGGCCGAGGATGAATAGAGTCAGCATTGTTCTTGCACCGCTTTTAATGGAGTTATTCCTGACTACTTCCCATGGTGCTGATTTCTATACATTAGCTAGCATTTTGCTAATATTGTACGGTGACCAGACGTCCCCGATTTCCGGGGACAGTCCCCGATAAGGCCGCCTTGTGCCGGTTAAAACTGTCCCCGAAAATGTTCCCGATTTGAATGGGAGAGAGAAAAGTTGTGTGCAGACGCAAACTCCAGTTATTACGGCAGCCAGTTAAACTAACGTACTGACGTTACTTCGCGGTACCCGGAAACAGAATACGCGGCAAATACTTTTGCTTGCTGAAGAGAAGAAGACAGAGGCGACCGTGTTAAGGCCACGGAGGCTGAGGCTGCTGAGGGAGAGGACTAGCGGTGGACCTGCTGGGTTCATGGTGTGAGAAATGGTCATAAAATCAGCTAAATAATAAGTTGAATAAGAATCTGTTTTGTTGTTGTTTTTGTTTTATCTCTAGCTCTAATGTCAAATAC